>BGPR01038489.1:0-14687 GCA_013235015.1 Araneus ventricosus | reverse complement strand
TTTTCAAATGGCTCAAAATTATTGTAAATGAGGGGAAGGGGGGACAAACATTGCAGAGTTGTGAATTTCTCAACTAAGTTACAGTCAGCAATTAAAGAACGCTTTTTTTTCTTTTTTAGTTCTTTCAGCAAACCGATTGAAATTATTTATTTATCATCTTTTAACACATATTTTCAGGAAATCAATTACCAAGAGTTACTGCCTTTAACTCTGTAATCCTTTTCGGTTTAACCAGTACATTTTATAATTAAAAAATCAACAATTTAAGTTTCTTGTCATTCGGTTATTATTTTCTTAATTAGATATTTTGGTTTTACACTTTTAATGAACTTCTAACATCAAAACATTTTACATAAAAAAAAAAATCAACAATTTACGTTTCTTGTCATCCCGTTATTATTTTGTCAATTAGTTATTTTGGTTTTACACTTTTAAAGAATTTCTGACATCAAAACATTTTAAATAAAAAAAATCAGCAATTTAAGTTTCTTGTCATTCCGTTATTAATTTGCTAATTAAGTTATTTTGGTTTTACGCTTTTAATGAGCTTCTGACATCAAAACATTTCATGTCTATCATGAAAATTATATTTTGCATATTTGATTTCAGTTCTTCAATAACTTAAAACTATTCGTAATTCCGCTTTGTTGTTATTTAACAATAATTTTTGTGGTCAATGTGACTAAAATAAAAATTCTAACTTCTTAAAATTTAATTTAAAAAAAAAAGGAGGCAGAGGGTATGGAATTTAACATAAAGCATTCTTCGAACTCTTATCACTAATTATTCAACTGATTTTTAAAGAAGCGAAAAACAGCTACCTGAATTACAAACAAAAATAGTGTTATTTTGTTATTTTTCAAGCTCTCTTCGTTCGTTATCTATCTTCCACGCCATGGCCTTAGTTGGATCTATGATTCAGCTGATAATAAACTTCTTTTAACTTCTAAGAAAATTCAGATTCCCCTAATTTTTAATCATGAAATTATTGTTCAAATTTAAAATAAAGGCATATTAATTTAAAGAGTTTTTTTGCATTCATTAGGAATAAATGATAAAAATAAGTCTGTTTAGGATGATTTTAAGACTTTTAACTGAATTAAACGAACTTAACTAAATCGGAATTTTGAACTTTGCATAATATCGTTCATACTGAAACAGAACCGACTGAATTTAGCCAAAAAAATTTGGGTGTACTTGTTAACTTTAATCAAATAGAATTAAAAAGAATGCAGCATCGCACTAACTTATCATCAAAACTTACAGGGTGGCTACAGGAACTGTGAAAAAAAATTTCCCTGACTAAACTTACATTTCCCTGATTTACGGCTACTAATTATATTAGTTTCCTGGCTTTCTCCCTACTCAGAATCACAGTATGTGTACAATATACATTATTAAAAACACATTTACCAATTATTTAATATGAAAAAATAAGATATTTTTACGAAATTTAATTTTTAAAAAATGGAATGAACATCCTAAAAAAATCTAATAAAACATTATATTACATTTCTTATATGTAAAAAAATACTGGAAATTTTAACAAAATACTTTGCTTCTAAAACTGCATAAGAATTCGAAGAAACATTAAAACTACTCTTTGCAAAACAAGTTAAATTATATTATCAGTAAAGGTTAGTATGATCTTTGCTCAAAACTTTAAAAACAATTCAATAACTAATTAGTGCTCTTTGCATGAGTACCAGAATAACATGTATACATAACATGCATAAATATAAAAAATAGTACAATTATACGTACCTAATAATATATATTTTAGCAAAGATTTAAACAAGAGAAACTGCCAAAATATTACTTCAAATCTTTATTCTTTAACAAATCATAAGAAATTAATTGCTCCAATCAAAAACTTATGCTTTTATAAATGAATATAAGTTTTTTTTAATTCCATTTATTATTACAAATAATGCTAGACATAAGATACTAATTTATAAATAATGACTCAAGTAACAAATACTATTAATTTCCCCTGATTTTTAGATATTTTCACGAATGTCCCTGACTTTTCTAGATCGATAAAATGCCCTGACTTTTCCCTGATATCCCGTTCTGTCGCCATCCTGAACTACTTCTTTTAGAATTCCGAACCGGGACCGATAATACTATTACGACTCTAAAAAAGAATTCTTAAAATAATCAAGCAAAATTAAAACCTGACTAATATGAGAGAGAGAGCTTTTTTTTCAAAAAAAAAAATACTCATAACACTGAACAACATCATCACATGAGATCTCTGCTTGAGAGAAGAGACCTTTAGCAAGTTCTGACCAGTTTGATAACTGAAAATATGACAAATACGACGTAGTTAAAAAAAAAAAAAGCACATTATCACACAAGCACACGTGCTTTGGCGAAACGGCCATTGTTTCCATGTGCTGTGGCAAGCAGTATTGGACGATATCCCACCCTTATGAGTAGAGATGAACATTTTTTCGTCCTTTTCTTTCTTCTATTTGGCTTCGTTCCTACAGCAACGATAGGCTACTCCCCTGTGAACGAGTTATCAGTAGTGCTTATCGGAAAAAATATGAAAAAAATCATAAGATGTGGACTTTCACACGTCCAAAGCAAGGTAGGAGGTTTAGTGTAACAAATGCTCCACTTCACAAAACTATGCTAACAGGAAGTTGCAAAGAACCGCAAAGCTAAGCTCGGTGGTATGTGTGGCATTTTCATAAAAGGTATTTTTACTGCGCAATAAAGAATTCCATTCCTCCCCTTTATCTTTACAGTAGTTTTCTGGAGAAGTTTTAATATATATAAAACTAAAATATAGAAGAAATGGCTCCACCTGACATGAACACTATCATTTACAGTAAATATCCTTTGATTAGTTATTAATTATAGAACATTACTGTAAGTTTTTGCTTAAAACTTAAGAAATGTAATGTCCCTCCCCCCTCTAAAATGAAGTTTCAAACAGTTCGCGAAATATTGTAAATGATCGATACACATCACTAGGGAGGTGGGAAAGTGATACTAATAATAATCACTTCCATTGTCTTCGCTCATTTTCAATCACACAAAAGATTTCAACAGCTAGGTGATTTCTAGTTTCTCAGTCAGTTCTTTCAGAATAAATATGGTGCTTATGATAAAAATTTGTTTTTCACACCTTAGTTAACACCATGGGTTTACCCATCCTCTTTTCATTGACAGGGTTCATCTAAGACATAGACTTTCAAACAGACCATGATTCTTAATTTTGCTATACAGATGATAACATTCCAAAAGAAGAATTGTCCAATAGCTATTAATATATTATAACTAGTATAATTTAAATATATCTTCTTTTATCTTCCTTTTGAATCATTTTCTATCTTGTTTTTGGCATTATTAAAGACAATTCCTCAAAATTGTGTTTTTCAAACCGTGAAGATTATTATTATTATTTTGGGGGGGGGGGGTTTGCTGACGCCTTCTTACAAGCAGTGACGCGAATAAGCGAGTTGAGGGGAATGACTACAAAACACTTTCTTGTGATTACCATCACAGGGTAAAGAATTTAAAATAACACTAAGTTCATCAAATTTTTTAAAATGTTAAGTTCTGGGGAATTTTTTTTAAAGGTTGCTTTGACACTGCTTTATTCATTTTAATTTCTGAAAATTCGTTCACAGAAAATGAACAAAAACATCAAGCTTCATTGATAAAAAGAACGATACGATCTGATTATCAATAAAATTCGTTTCAATCAGAAATCCCAGCAGATTGCAACAGATATTATTGTCTAAGCATGATAACGATCATTTAAAAGAAAATACAATTAAAATAAATCTTGTTTCTTATTCCCTTTTACTGTTACACAAGAACCAAAAAGCTATTTAAACAAGCAAATGATATTTTAACATTTAGAAGAAAAACGATTTTTTTTTTAATTCACAGCATAGGTACTACAATCCAGGTATTTATTTCTTCATAGCACCAGTTTTCGAACATGTGACTAAATTTTATGCTTATATCAAAAGTATATTAAATAACTTTCTACAAATACGAATACGCGATATTTATTAGCCAATTTGAAAATGAACTTATCCCTTTGAAAACTTTGAATCTTCCCAAATCATAAAATAATTTCGTACGAAGTAAAATTAATAATGTTTCACTGAATCAGCCCTCAGGATCACTTCACTGTTCATTTCAGATGGGAAAATGTGCTATTTAAATTATCTATATATCATTCAGAAATTTATGTTTCATTGAAGTAAGGAACTATTTTTAATCGATTACCACATCTCCTCCGACATCAAACGATAAAATACTTATTTATTATGCCTTTCATTATTTAAAGAAACGCGGTTTTGCTACAGCCATCGTTTTAAGTCAAATTCAACAGTTCCATATCGCAATTAAGATTCTCTGTCATCTTTTTGCACACTTAAGATTAGTCTTGTCACAAAGAAATGTATGCTGATTTCATCACACGGAATGCAAAGGTGCGTCTTCTTTAATGAATTTTCCCGCCCGAAACAAATTCTACAAAAGTATAGCGTTTCCATTCTCTCTCTACAGTTGAAGACAGCCTTCTATTCATTACGTAAATAAAGGCAGAACTGCGGCCCTGGTCAAAATTAAATTTCTCCCTGCAACTAGGCGCAATTAATAAGCTCCTGACGTGAAAGCTTCGTTCTGTACTCTCGACAGAAGCAGAATTTTGCACACAACAGTGGATGTTACGTACGAAGAGGAAGGGGCTCGGAAATAGCGGGGAGGGGGGGGGGGTAGGATCGAAATTGCGCTGAGTGCAGATATTCAAAACAGGTAGGATTAAGCTGTGACTTGTCAGGGTAAAGGGAAAATTTACATGAAAATGCTCTTTGCGTGAGGGATGTTTCCTTATGGGAATGTATGCGACTCTTTTCCGTCAATTCCGTCGACGAATATGGTATGAAACACCTCGGCATTAATAATTTAGATAGAACTAGTTATTTATTGAACATAATACACTGACGATTAGATTGGGAGAATGGGATAACTCTAAAAATGTCGGTGCCAAATAACTTTATCAATAAAAGCACATACCTTTTCTGAGAGGTTTAAATGTATTTGTATCTTAACTCAAGAGCTAACAATCAGATATTGCAAAAGAACTATGAGGTAATGTAATGTAGTATAAGGCTTAAGTTGAAACAAAACGCTATTGAGAGCAGGGTTGCTATATTGGCCTTTTTAAATTATTAAATGAAATGAATGGTGAAGAATGGCCAAAAATGAAAATTTGGCCATTTTTCAAAATCCTTGGCCTACGGCATTTTCATTTGGCATTAAATTCAATTTTGGCCTTTTTTGGCTTTATTTTCGATAATAACTTTTAGGACAATTTTTAATTTCTTATTCTATTGTTTTTTAATAAATTTTTGATATTACACATTTCAAAGGATATATAATGAACTGTCAAACGAAATAGCTCCTGAATAGAGCAAGGATGTTTCAAAATTTCTTTCACTTAAATTTTAGTTTAATAATAGAGCATTGAACATATGCCTATCAAGCGAGACTCGTTTTCATGAAGGATAGCCTTTTTTTCTAATACCAAATGAGGTTTTCAGTCAATTTGTCAAATTTGGCCTTTTTGGGCCTTATTTTTAAGAAGGTTTGGCCTTATTTTGCTATTTTGATCTGGCAACCCTGATTGAGAGGGATGCACTGTGGCCGCCAAAATGTCTAGTTAACGGCGGTCGCTATAGAAACAGGTTATAGTAGAAAGAATCCATTTCTAGTAGGTAGAAGTTCATTCAAATGTGCTACATTGTCGCAATTAGAGCCAAATGGGCTAGCTATGGTAACTGAGAAGACGAATGATGAACTACTCTTTTTACCACCGGAAACTGGCGCCAAGAATAAAATAAAACTCCGACTTCCGTCGGATTCCTCCCATTCGAAATGGATCTTCTCTAGCATAACCAGTTGCTATAGCGACCGCCGTAAACTAGACATTTTGGCGGCCACAGTTCTCGTGGCGGACAGACAGTAATAATTTGTGGAAATCTAAAGATTTTACTGGTTTCAAAGGAATGCATATTACTAGTATATTCTTCAAATGTCGTGAAACTATCAAAAATATATAAATCTTTTATAGCATATTACATTACATAACTTTCAACAATATGTTTGTTATCTAACTTTTGAGAAGTTACTTGAGCTTGCATCAATTTAGCTGCTTACTTCTAAAAAGTATGGCAGTGACATTTAAATTCAATAAATAGCTGCTTTTAAGGTTCATTTAATTTTGTGAAATATAACAACACAAACGACTTCCTGTTTGATATTCCTTCACTTTTACCATTCAAAAAATAGGTTGTTTATATTGACGGTAAAAAATAAGCACTTGAATAAAAAAAAAAGCCTCATTATCATTTCATCATATACTTCTTGTGTGATTTTATATATTGGTCCAAAAAAATAAAGACATATGAATTAATCACTCTTTTATCAGAAGGTTTAACAATTCAAGAAGCTACTAATGCATACTAATAAAATTAATGAAAACAATAAATATTTTTTCATAAAACTGAATTAAATTGGAAACATTTCGGTTCCAGATGATTCCAAGGAATTGCCCTCAATGAACTAGGGCTGATAAATAAACAGGAAATGAGGGTCAAAGTAATTCACTTCATCCTCTCTAAGAAAAAGGAGAAAAATGCCAAAATAAACCATTACCTTAACATAATGGATGAATTGACTGATCCGAATCCAAAAAATAAAATTAACAGACAAATTTTAAATAATATAGGCATTAAGAGAATAGCAAAAGAAAGTAAAATATTGAGGATTTCAACAGATTACTGAAAATTATTAATATGAGTAATAGCCCATTACATATCTTTATATAATTAAATGTTTATCAATGAAATAATCAACAAAAACCCCATTTAGATTAACTTTTATTTGAAGTTGTTGTAGTGTTTGCCATAATAAAGTGCTTCAAGGGAAAATAATATTAAAAAAATCCTCATAAGACTTTTTTAAAAAAAGAAATATTGAACAAATTTAGTTCTTAGAACATAATTCACTTAGTTCTTCGAAGAACACTTTTCATACAGAAATTCAATTAATCACTATTCACCTAAGCATTTATAATAATTATTTTTGTTTCAAAATTTTTTATTATTAAACAAAAGATGAATAAGAATCAATTACAGAAAAATATATACATTGTACAAATGTAAGTATAACCAATACAACTTCACCTTTTTACCTTCCATTGTTTTTGTATGTGTGTTTTTCACAATAAAGAAGCATATAGCTAAGAATTATCCTCATTATAAAACAGCCAAACCACAAAATGTCTTGCATTATTTTCAGGAACAGCACTATTTCACTATTCAGTATTTTCAGGAACAACAAACAATTTAAAGAATAACAGTTAAAGATTTGGCTATAAAAATGGATTATAGATTTTGTTATATTAAGTGAAAATTATAATCCTAGAAAGTGGCAACAAAATCACATGTTTATAGTGAAACTAAAATGATAATTAAATGAGGAAACTAAAATTAGATTTGAAGATAAAATATCACATGACTCTGAATATACTGAACTATAATTCCACTAGTAAATCATGTTGCTAAATTTTTTTTCTTCAAACCTTTTAATAAAAGAAAACAAATCTACCAGGCAAGAAATTTACATATTTTAAATGCAATATCCCTTGTTTGAATTGATTCATGGCATTCACTGATGTGGCACTGCAAAAGCATACACATATGAACAATATATGACAAGTCGATTAGAGATTCTTAAGTTTAAAAAAAATAAAAATAGCAAAACAACAACAACAAAAATAAAAACCAGCCGAATTTTCAGATGGTAATAATTTCTTTAAAATTTACTAATTCATATTCAAACTCATATTTGCTTATCTCTGTGTTGAAAATAAAATAAAAAGCAAGTGATTGTTTAACAAAAATACCGATATTGAGTTTACAGTTAAAGTAAGAAATACAAAAATATTTACTTATAAAAAGATTAAAGCTCGGCAAAACAGTAACTGTTAATTTCTTATACTATAAAAATTTAATTTCAGTCATTCAGTTTTATTATATTAAAAAGTAAGTAAAAGAAAAGAAATACAGATACAAATTACATTTTTTGGTCGATTTTATAAGCGTATTTACAAAAGATTAAACGCACAACAGAAGGGAATATCAACAGTTAACTAGGAAATATTTGTTCATGTATATATTTTGATAAATTAATTATATGCAGAAATTCAGATAATAACGATGCAGTAAGTATGAAAAACCTCCTTAGAATTTTAAAGTCCTCCTAAGAGTTTTAAAACCGAATAAGCCACTTACTTACATATTAATAAAAATAATAAAATTAAAACACGTTGGTTACATTTGTGGTTTAATTTTATTACTGTATTCAAATCCAAAAGATCTATAAGCATAACTATGCATAAAAATAAACAAATGGAAATTTAAAATAAAAAAATTAATTAATAAAAATTAACAAGACCAAGGATTTTTTGTATTTTGTTTGTACAAAAGTAAACTAAATTAAAAAGATATCAGATTTCTAAAAAGTGACTTTTTTTTATTACAAATGCATCTGAAAATTTTTGGAATAAGTAGCTTCGCTAATGTTTAAAAAATATACATACATAAACAAAACAAAAAAAAACACTGAAAAAAAATCGAGTTTAAAATTTGCATTTTAAATATTTATCATGGAATGCATTCTTATAAAAAATGAAATAATTTTAAAAACCAACAGTTAAAATTTAATAGAGCATCTATTTATAAACAGCACTACGAGTAAACAAATAACTATTATTCATCTTGCACTGCAAAGGAAAAAAAAAAAAGAGTACGAAAACGAGTTTCCTAACATAACTCATGGCAGTTTTTGTTTACAGCAGCAACACGTGATTAGAGCGCACTCGGTAAGAAAACTTTTTTTTCCTTTAAAAAAGGCTTCATACAATTAAGAAGTTATTATTTCTAACGAAGTCCAGCTACCGGTCACACGAACACGCGTGTGGGGTGAACAAAGAAACAGAAAGTTATAACATTAACTTTCGAAGAAAAGTTTTCGCCCTTCAATTTTTGCACTGTGAAAAAGAAACAACAAATAAGATTTACCTTTAATTATGTTTTTCCTCGGCTGCGGCTTCTCTTGTTTCCTGCGTGACATTTCATCGACTTTTGCTTTTTTTTTCTTTACCTCACATGTGCTAAAACTTATGCAATCGTATCAAAATCCCAGACGTGCTACTTCACTTTTCACAAAAGATCCACTGGAACATGGCTGCCGCAACGGCATGCTGGGTAAAAATATTATCGTCTGCACCTGCTTTTTTGTCACACGGAAAGGATCACCAAAGTCCAGAATCACATTTAATTTCTTATTCTTACAAATTCGAAAACGAAAGCGAACCGTTCGTACGCTAAGCCTACTTGAGGTAGATAAGTTGGGCTGGAAAGAACTTTTTTGTTGTGTTCAGCCGTCGCTGGTCACGGCAGCTCGCCGGGTCTGAGTTATCCTTCTGCCGCGGAGACCGCAGGCCGTCTGTATGTTGATAATGATCCTTCCTTCCAGTCAGTCACTTGAGCGGCGGGACTCCCCTTCTGACGTCATGCGCTGGGTGGCGGAAGTCGGGGGGAGCATAATTGCTGCTGTATCTTACATCATGGATTACTGCGCTATAAAGTTGTCCACTATGAGTGTTCGCTGTGGGACTGAAGCGGAAATGCATGTTTGTTGAGTTGGGGAAAATTAAATAAAAAAAAAAGACAAATAACTGAATGAAAAACAATCTGTTCAAATAATTGCGGAACTAAACAGGACCTATTATTCGGGTTTCCTCCCTGATTATTCAATTATGAGAGAAGAATAAGCATCAAAGTTATTAATATTATCATTAATTGTAAAATTAACTGCATCATCTTTGATTTATATGTTTACTTGCATTATAATAATTTAATTAATTCAATTTATGTATTGAAAATTTTGTATGTTGAATTAGGTGAAAACAAATTCTTAGACTAAATTTTCTCAATCAAAAATAAATAATCAATAATATTTTGCAGAAACCTAGAAATATTTTCAAATATCTCACTGATAAATTTGTATAATATAAAATTGACTTCGTGATTCCATGAAATTCCGAAATTGACGTCAATGGCGATTTTTAAATTTTAAGAACGTATTACAATATGAAAGAAGCTTAGGGACATTTTTTGATCAATTGTCAGCAGCTTCAAATGCCATCCCATCAGATCCTTTACACTTCGAGTGAAACACAAAAATTCTACATATACCTTATTTAAAAGAAAGTAGATTAATTAGGCATTTAAATTGTATTTTTTTTGAAATATTAAATACATTAATAATTAACGTTTCTTTATTCTTAAAAATTCAGTCTTCTGTTTATTTTATCTTATTTTAAATGATTCTGCAACTCGGATGTATTTTATAATTTCTAATCGGAATCCAACACAGGTTTTATTTATATATTCCAAAGATACTTCTTACAAAGTATTAAATCTAATTGCATTGCTTCCTCAAACAAAAATTGTTGCGAACAGTAACTCATTGGTGATCGATAGGGGCGGGACAAAAACAGCGTTCTGTCTCCACCCTTTTTCACCTTCCATTGGATGCCGCTCAGCTATAGGCGTATCCCGCTGAACCTTCCGAATAGAGCGGGAGGTATAAGTCGCTGATAAAAAAAAAAAAAAAAAAAAACCCGAATCTTAAAGGCCCCCCCCCCCCGGTTATATACCATATAACACAGAAGAATTTGTTATATTAAAATATTTGTTGTGTTTAATTTAATTTAAATCTCAATTGTCTATCTTGGTCGCTAAAGTATGTTTAAACTTCAAATCTCAAACTTCAAGTTTAAAGAGCGATATTTTTATGTATCCAATTATAGTACAGAAAAAGCTAGCAGTGTTTGAAAACGAACGATAAATAAAACATATTCATCATTGCTTACTTCTAAAAGTAAACAATAACTATTATTAGCACAAAATTATAAAAATTTGAAAAATTTTATTAAAAGCATGTTTGAAAAAGAAATCTACTCAGTATGAAAGAAGAAAAAAAGCAGTCTTCATACCGCGGTTATCAACAATGGCAAAAAGATCCAGGATAAAACATTTGCAGCATCAATGAAAACCTATTTGAATTTCATTACAAAAATGAAAAATATTTTTGAAAATATATTTCAAAAATATTTCAAATTAGCCACCCCTTGGCGACCAACTTGTTCTCCCGGAATAATGGCTTTCCTGATTGTTAAACAATTACTACTTATGTACATTTATTTAAAATACATCTTTCTAGAAATAATAGAATAATCTAGAAATCTTTTGTAGTTTGGTAAGAATGGAAATATGAATTTAATGAAAATAGAAATTTGTGAGCAAATGAATTACATTTTTCTAAACCTTCTTAAGAAAAAAAAAATTAATATTCAGCATTTATAAAATTTGCGTACTCTTTTCCACTTAAATTTGCTCTTATTTGCTTTTTCTATTGTAGACTTTGAAATTTTTGTTTCTCCATTTTTTCGAATTTATACTTTAATCCAGTTTCATTTCTTCTGTTGATCACCTTTTGTAACTCATTGTCTGCGCACGGCCAAATTTAACAGCATCAAATTATTTGATAAGAAAAGCTACAAATATCTAGGTCATTCTATATTATTTCTGTTGTCAATATACTTTTATCTCAACTACTACAAAGCCTACAGAGACGAACAAGGTCACGTTGTATGAGATTTTATATCGAATGCTGACATGGAATACTCTGTTTATACGCATACGACATGGCATATTATATATTATACGCATATACATATATATCTCGTATCTTACTTTTACTTTGGCCAATTTAATTTCAACAACCCAACAAAGAAGAGAAAAAAGAAAAAAAAATTAATAATTTTAATTTAATTTAATTTAAAAGAACCTAAATTTCAAAAAACAGTATCAAGAAAAATTTTAAAAAAGTTTCACTTACAAACACGATACTGTCTCGTCTCACAGCTTTCGCCAACTTATAAACCTTACCCGCGTGAATTCTAAGCTAAATTTGGCGATTAATTGCTTGAAAAAAACGCCAAATTTGGCGGCCGTACCGTATTAAGTTTAATAAAAATATTATTTAAAAAGATCTAACTTTCAGAATTTTGAAAATACTGCATTTTGTGAAGAGTAAAAGTTTCTTTCCATTTTTTTTCCTTAATCAAAATATCTAAAATATTATAAAAGCAATTATTTGAATTGGTATTGGTATTTAAAAGCCAATGGAAACGAAAATAATTCAATTGCTTTTCAAAACCAGCTAAACGAATACTTTTTTTGTTTAGGAATATTAACAAGCAAAGTATAAACACAAAAAAATATACATTTTAGAAGAGCTGCACGAATAAACATTTAATTTCACTACTAACCGTTGTACCCGCTGCTCCACAAGCGTTTATCTGTTGGCTGAAAGAAAAAAGAAAAACGCGTATGCTTTTATATCATATAGTTTTCGTGTTTTAATATACAACCCCTGTTTTAGTACCCTCAATCCTAACCAATAATAACTAATTAATTGCTAATTTAAAGGTTTCGAATAAACGACATTTTTGGTCTCACCGTTTGGAGCATATATGTAAAGATTGCTTGGAGTTTTCATTCCAGAACATGCCATGGGAGGAAACAGACATGATAACGGTAGATTTATTTGACATTGTACACTCAGCCCAAATGATAAGTTTGCAATTTGTTGGACAATCGCCGTATCAGACCTGTTGCTTGTATTGCATATAGGATTCTCAGTAAGAGTGAAACAGGGAGTAATGAAGATTTGCTATGCGGTCACCATCCCAAAGTCTGATAGCTATTCTTGAGGGAGAAAAGGCAAGAGCTATATGACATTTAGATTGGATTTCAGTAAGGATCAAATTAATTAAAAATTGTTGTTTCATTCTACATAAGACTTCAAGTAAGAGAGGGTCGCCGTTTTCTTCGACAATCAAATTCCCCATTACTTCAGGCGCTGTTGGCTGATCTTTTGTTAGTCAAGGTTTATTTGTTCCAGCCATAACTTGTAAAATATTCACTTCGTAGTTTGTAATATGTTACAAATATCTGTTTTAAGAATCATGTGTTGACTTGTAGGCATGGGCAATGCACACTATAACAACGTTTTCACACTAATTGATAAACATCTAGATATTAACTGCTGCTAAAAATCAACAATTACAAAATTCAGCACCCTCAAATAAATATTTTCTACACAAGATGCAACGTACTCATGATGGGTTGTCAACGTGAATAATTTTGGAAAATATTTTCGGTTGAGTTTATATTTTTGTGAAAATATAAAAAAATGTGTTTTTGGTTCAAATTTCGTGATCCCCATTCGTACCTTACTATATAAAAACCTTGATATCCAAATGATATGAAAGTACTGGGTAACAGGGAAAAATATTCCTGAATTCTAGATACTACGAAGGTAAAAAGAGACCAAAAATTTATAGTTAGAAAATGTAAAGTTCGAAGGAAATGAAAGTGGGATTGTCCAAAGAAAGCAAACTAATTTTAAGATTAACAAAAGCACGTGAAAGATTAAAAAGTGAAATAGGTTTGAAATGACAACAAACGAAAACGTTATAAATTGTTTTTAAAATAATTTTGAAAAATGATTAAAAATCAAAGAAATAGTGGTAAGGAAGTGAAACATGTGTCACTGAAAAGTTATCTTTTTTTTTTTTACTTTTAAGATGATTCAAAAATAATTTTGTGTCTTATGTTCTGAAGTTACTACGGGAAAACGTTAAAAATTACCCTTTTCACTCCCGCCAGAAACTTTTTAACAGCGTATTTAATCCTGCCAGGTGCGGAGGAACATGTGTGCCAGATTTCAGACATGCATGTTTTAGCTAGAGATTCACAACATAATATATGGATTTTGAGAACTAATGATATGACAGTAATTGTTAATAATGCCTAAAATATAGATATTAAGAAGGTAAAAAAAGAGGCCACAAACCTGTAGTTAAAAAACTGCAATGGTTTCCTTTTCTCTCCGTTGATATGTTTTAAAAAGTATGATTTTGGAAGTTGTGCGAGAAAATTGACAATGCAATAAAAACTGAAAAACTTATAACTGAACTATAATCTTACCTAATGAGTTAAAGTTTTTTTTATAAAAACACCAGTAATTTAAAAGACAGATAAGTATTGAAAATTTAAAAGTTCTAAAATCTGAGGCAAAATTAAGGCAAACTATAGAAGTTGCAATGATTTTAAAAAGCAGTGTTTAAATGTAATTTACCGCACGCGCATATTTAAAGCAGTAAAATTCTGCGTGCGAAAGTGAAAATGTCTAAAGAAAGAAATTTGACATTGGCAAAAGCACGCGAGTGGGAGATGTGATAAGGTTTAATATTACAACAAACGGAAGAATTGTTACAAATTGTTTTTAAATTAATTTTTAAAATTGATTATAAATTAGAAAAAAAGTCATAGAGAAATGGAACAGGTGTCACTGAAAAGCAAATTTTTTAAATTTGAAGATGGTGTAAAAGTAGTTTCTGAGCGATGATATGTTCCAAAGTCATAGCCAAAAAACGTTAAACCTTTTAAACCCCCTTTAGGTGGAGCTAGATTCTTTTTAATTGCTTAGTTAATCCTTCTAGATGCTAAGGAACA
>BGPR01038488.1:0-14688 GCA_013235015.1 Araneus ventricosus | reverse complement strand
ATGTAGGACGGTTAATTTTCCTCGTTTAGTTAATTTAAATAAAGATAGGTGGCAGCACGATTCAGCTGCTAGTAAATTGCATAATAAGTCTTTGAACGCATCACTCGCGTGTGTTTGAAGCTTTCTACAGGAGTCAGAAGATTAGGCAGACTTTTCCTCGTATCTAAAAGAGCAAGACGTGTCTATGAGCTGCAGCTCGCAGAGAGTAGCGCGGAAGTCGGCTATGGTTTTGGTAGTCGATAAGAGTTAACTACACTTTTTAGACCCTAAACCCCTTTCTTTAAGCTTCATTTGTTCATAATCCATTTGCTCTTATTAAATGCATCTTAATAAAGCAATTTAGCTTTCTAACTCCGAGCAATTCCTTTCATCGTTACTGACCCCTAGACACGTTAAAAGCCAACACCCTTTCCTACATATAATAAAGTCACTCACTCTCGGACACATCTAAAGGCTGGTACTTGATGTTGGGCGTCTCTTTGTACACTTTTGTCTGACTTCTCGAGACCAGTTGCGAGGGCGGGAAGAATTGAGTGCAGATGCAGGTGTTGGGGCCGGCACAGGTGCAGGGGGCAGCAGACTTCCTCACACCCCTTCCGCTGGTGCCAGGCAAGGCCTCTCCTAGGACATTTCCTGAAAAAGCAAAATGAAATTGAGTTTCTGTTTCATACAAATTCACAATTCCATTTCTTTTTTCTCTGATTTGTTTCACAAAGCAGAAAATTTGAGGTTTTAGGATTCAGAACAAACAAAAAAAAATAACCATAAAATGTTTTGAGCTTTTCTTTATATATACAGGGTCTCCACACTTATCGTGGTCCAATAGCTAATTTCTAAACCGTTAGAGATAGACATATAGTTCCAATCGGAAAAATGCTTTAAATGAAAAGAGAAATTATAATATAAGTTTCTGAGTGAATAAATATATTTCTGAAAAAATCACGGATTATAACTTTTTATGCGGTCCTCCGATCCGATCAGTCATATTTAGTAAAATATTCTTGACAATCTAACATTTTAAACAAAAAACAAGTCGCACTCTTCAGCGACTAAAACTGAGCGAGTTATGGAACTTCGAATTTCATGATTTTTAACCGATCAGTGGCCTCGCCGAGCAACTGCTGCGCATTGATTGGTGAATCGTCTGCAAGACGGCTATTGAAATGGTGTAAAGTGGTCTAAGTCAGCGATATTCAAAGCTCCATAACTCGGCCAGTTTTAGTCTCAAAAGAGTGGAGCTTTTTTCGTTTAAAATATTAAAGTATCAAAAACATTTTACTAAATATGACTGATAGGACCGGGGGACTGTATAAAAAGTTAGATTTCGTAACTTTTTCACGAATATATTTATTCACTCAAGAAACATATATTATAATTTTCCCTTCATTTAAAGCATTTTTCCAATTGTAACCATATGTCTATCTCTAACTCGTTTAGAAATTAGCTATTGGACCACGATAAGCGTGGACACCCGGTATATTCGAAATATTTTCTTATTGTTGGTAACAAGTGAAACTGATGCCACTCACCTGCACAATCTTGGGGACACAAAAGAGGGTCCATTTCTTCCAATTCATCGCACGTGCCGTCGGGGCATGTCTGAAGATGTGGCGAACAAGTGGCGTATTCTTCGACGAGAGTGGGCGAAGACTGGGATCGCCAGTGGCAGAACCCTCCGTTCGCTCCCCTTCCGCAGCTCGCGGTGCAGGACTCGGCTGTACCGTGGATGGCGCACGAAGGGAATTTGTGGCCAGGTTCGATCCCTGAAATGAATCAATATCATTGGGTAAACTTCAATGTTGTGTAAATAATACATATATATGAGACATAAGCTCTATAAATAGAGGAAAGATTTCAGATTTATGATATAATATTTTGTGTCATTTCCTACAAAATATCAGTAATCTGATTGAAAATAAGAAAAAGACAACCAGCGAGTGTCTTCTCTCTTCGAATTTTTCTTATACTTGCATAATATAACGCGTCGTGGATATGGAATATAGAAGAGAATCGGAATTGGAAATCTTCATTTTGACTGAATAGGTCAAAAATTTTACAATGATCTACAGTTTTGCTATCAAGATGATATGCCAAATTTCAATTATTAACTCGATATGTTTTTGGCTTATCGTATGCATATACAGACAGATAGACAGAGACAGACAGTCTACAATAGACAGGCTGTCTACCTCTTTCAAGGATTTAGTCCAAAGTTAGACAAATATCTACAATTTGGTTGTAAAATTCATGTACTAAAACCCAATCATCTATTTTGTTCCGTTTGCCAGTTAGGGCGTTCATGTTGAGGCGTAGCTGCAACTTATACCGCCCTCCTTTTCAAGTTACATAGAACACATAAACATCAAAATAAAAATAATAAACTGCTATGAAGAAATTTTTATTAGTAACGCAATTCATCGTTTGATGCCCTCGATCTATGCAGATATGTTGCGAAATCGCGCATCTATCACCAGACTTTCGTATATCGGCAATTTAACGACAAGAGGAGATAATATTAGTTATTTTTATCTGCACAATGATTGAGCAAGTGCCGCTATTCTTCGCAGTTATAACATTGTTTTCCTACATGTCTGATTTTGTCGCCCATTTCTACCTTTTTAGCTACGCCACTGCGCTCAGGTACACGCAAGTGAAAATAGACAGTCAACATTTTGACGAATTTGGTCCATAATTTGATTCAGATTTACAATTCCGGTGGTAAAACAACTTGTCAAATTTTGTTCATCTAACTCACTGTGTTTTTCAGTTATCGTGTTCGCAGTCCAATGGATGGGAAAACAGACAGATTTCTCGCAGACAGATATTGTCCAAAATTTGATTCAGATAAACAGTTTTGTTGCTAAAACCAGAAACTAAATTTCATACATAGAGCTTGCTGTCTTTTTGAGTTTCCTTCTCTATTTACAGACAGACACAATTCAAACAAATATTTTTTTTGGAAGCCAGAGAGGTTTGAAACGTGGAGATTCATCATAATTTCGAGGTCGAATTTTTTACTGTTACAAAGCTTTTTCTTTCTATTCTATGTATGTGAGAAGCAAAAAAGAAAGAAAGAAAATGCTATAAACTCTCAATGCTGATATGAAAAAACTAGGCAAAACCAATTAATTTATGACATTATTTATAAAAGTCACGTATAACGAAATCGTATGTATTTCCCAATGATGAGGCAGGCGATTCATAGAATGTTCTTGTAATAAAAATATTTTCCCAAGGTATTTCCTTTTACTTATTTGATCTAAATTATATACAGTATCTGAGAAGAAAAAAAGAAGTTTTATATTAATTTTTAAGTGTTTAAAAGTTCTTGTTTGTAGACTGAATACAGTTTTCATTGTACCTGATCAGTGTTACCCAATTTACTAGTACCATTTATCTAAACATTTGTAATCAGAATTTTGAAACAGTATATTTTATACTTGAAAACTAATTCTATGCTGATCAGCAAAACTTGTTACATTGGCTTATTCAATTTCATTGATTGATTCTTTTACCATTTTAATTCTTAACTAGAAAATCATCCGTCATGGTATGACGCGTGCAAATTGCCTCTTCATTCGAGAGATTTCCCGTCAAATCTGATGTGTTTAAATAGATATATATGCGAGATAAATGTTTAACATTGATTGAAAACAAATAAAATAAACATATATTTTATGACAGGAAATATTTTTTTATTTACATATTTCTTTATTCAAAAAATCTCTTGCTAAACAACATTCAGTGTGAAGTATTTTTCGTTGTTTAACAATTTTCCTTGTACTTCAGATGTCTTTGTGTAAATTTTAACGTTGCCAAAATATATTATCAAATTATATCATCACGATTGCAATAAACAATCGGATGCATCGTGGCGTCCAAACTATATCACGCGCATGATATACCACTGACGTGATCCTCTACTTTCTATTAAAAAACGGAAATTAATTTGAAATATGTGATTAATATAATTTAAAATGTCTCGGGAACTATTGATCATAGCGAGATAAATTTTATATCAATGCATTTCACTATTTTAGAGCAATTAAATTTGAAATTAGAACGACAATTACTCTTTTAAATTTAAAATGACTGAAATTTAGGTTCTATAACAATGAAATAATTCTATATAACGTCTCTCAGTGTTATGGCGCGAGTTTTATTGCTGGTGACGTCAGAGCGTTACAGAGAGATCCGGGCTATTATATTAGTAATGCTGAAAACTTATTGAATATGCTAATAGCTATCCAAATCAGGCTGTTATGTCTTCCATGGTTTTAAGCGACCCACTATCAAACACAATGTTATTGATGTTTTTTGGATATTGAATTGAATAGGAATGCATCGGGACAAAGTCAAAATGACGAACTAACGAGTGATGTACCGTAGATGAGGCGTGGAAGATGGGGTGCTCCATACGATTCAAAAAAGTTTGCGACGCATTTTAGAAATATAATTCTTTGTGCTAATAAAACATTCAAAGATATACTACTTTATGTTATCTCTGGCATTTTTTTAAATTTCGCAGACGTTCTAAATGCGTAGTTCTTTTGTTTTGCTTGTTTTCCAAAATTGCACATTTAAATACGCTAGTTAAACACAATTTCACGTAAAGGTAATTTACTGCTACATAGTTAAGTGCTCTGCTTGGCGTTTAATTTATAGCGACTGAGACAGCTCGTCTGCATCCCCAGAGAGCAAGCTCACATAAAATGGATTTATTGTGATGAGTTCGAACATGTCTTGGAGTTAAAATATTTATGCGGCTCATCCAAGATCAGCTATAAAAAGTGGGTCATGACACTTTTCCCCGAAACGCTGTCAACACAAATTATTAAGTGTCTGCTCAAAGTTTTTGAGCCGTTAAATTGCTGATTGAACTGATAAAAAGTGAAGCAATTTTTTTTCTAAAATAGTTTGCATTGGTAATTTTTTTGCCGGTCTCACTTAATTATTTAGTTTTGGCTTCATATATTCAAGTAAAAGCTAATCTTTTAGGTATGAAAAAATGCAGTTGCAATGATTGCAATTTGCTTTAGATGACTAAAACGTTCATTTCTCACCATTTATTACTTTTTAGCACACAAAGTACATGAAAAGAAAGTATTGCAATGGTTAAAATTCAACCTCAAGATTTGATGAATCTCCCAGAAGCAGAAAAAATACCCCCCATTTTTGGAATTTTGTCTGTCTGTGAACACTATGAAACAAAAGTGGAATCATCTGGACGAATGGACTTTGGGATGTGGTATTCAGGCCAAATAACTTGATCTGCAACAAATTTTGTACGAAATACTTTCAACGTGAAGCTTCTCTGTTTGTCTGCCCACGTACAAATGAAAAGGAACAATTCAAAAACTAGTGCTAAATGGATGTCATGTAGTTTTATAATTCGAACTGTTGATCTCTATCAAATGTTGGACTAAAGCCCTCAACGGTTGACTGTCTGTCGGTCTTGTCCCATGTCCATCCAACTGGTACAGATGCTGTAATGGCAGGAACAGGGACATGGGGAGGCGTTGTGTCTGTCGGTCTTGCCCCATATCCATACAACTGGTACAGTTGCTAAACTGTTGATCTTTATCAAATGTTGGATTAAATTCCTCAATGGTTGACTGTCTGTCGGTCGGACTACTCTGGTGTGTTTGAACCCAATTATCCAAAACTACGGTGAGTTAGATAAATGAAATTAAATAAGTGGTATTGACACCATAATTGTAGATCTGTGTCTAATTTTGGACGGAATCCATCAAAGAGAAAATATACAAAATGTATAATCGATTTTCTTCACTATGTTACCGGCAATGTATGAAATCCGGCATTCTATAGAATGCCGAAAACTGGCCGGAAATGTATGAAACGATTACCATTTCACGCATTTCTTAGGCATTTTATAAAATGACAAACAGGCAAAGTATGAAATACATTATCTATTTGACTTTATAAGAAATAAAATTAAGCTCAACTCAAAATAGAATCATTTCCTTCCTTGACGTAAACAAGCAAGTTCACGTTTTATTTTGTTTTCTTTAATAAGAAAGGCATGAACTTTGGTATGTATAATTTTCATTTTCCTTTACGTATTTTGAATATAAGATATAATAAAAGATTCTTATTATTTTTTCAAAATAACATTTGTATTTTCGAGGAATGCACGCCTTTTACATAATAGCCTTATCATGAACTTTTTACATACTTTGCCTAAATAGCATTTGTCATTCTATAGAATGCTAGGTATTATATACAGTAACTAAGGAAAGTACATAAAAATTCTCTTATTCATACTTTGCCTAAAAACGCCCGACATTCTATAAAATACCGAGGTATTCATTAGAATACCGGCGTTTCATACAATGCCGGTAACAACTATACTAAGAAGTAGAACATAAAATAGATCGTGAAAATTGAAGGGAGAAGACTCTTGCTGCTGTAATTTTTTATCTCTGTTTTTAGCAGAAATTTAGAATTTTTAAATTCAGATTGCAAGACAACGAATAAGATTATTAATTTCCGAGAACTGATTAACCAAAAAGTGACTTTTATACTTAGTATTAATTTTTAGCTGTATTGTTTAATATGGTTAGCATATTTTTAGTGTATTTCAAGAGTGGTACAGAATTGCATTTCATTCATTCACTAAAAATAATTTAAAGATTATCCCTTTCATCGTGAATGCAGCCACTGCTATATCGGGCGAATTTTTCCTTTGTGTATGGGATAATACAAATTTTATAAAAATTAGACATCAGGATTTTTCTCCCCTCGTAGAAATAATCTATTAACTTCACTATTACCTGGACGATAGTTTACTTCCATATAATATTGTATAACTTCCATATAATATAACGGCTAGATTAATTGTTAATGAAAGAAGATAGAACAGGTAACTCGACGGTTATCGAAAAGGGATGTTTTGAGTTTTTATTCATTAATGAATAAAGGATAAAAGCTAAATTTCAAGCAAAAGTTTATCTTTTATGTATGGAAAAAAACTGCAGTTGCAATGATTGCAATTTGCTTTAAATGATTAAAACGTTCATTTCTCACCATTTCTTACTTTTTCGTACACAAAGTACATAAAAAGAAATTATTGCAATCGTTAAAAATGATATTTTTTAGATGTAGATTCAAACATACGGAATTTCATCTAGAAAAATATTTTAACCTTAGAGAACAACGTGACTTTTTTCTCTTACTTAAAAGGTTAAATTTTCTGAATTTTTAGAAATATAAAGAAGTCGATTATAATTTGTTTAGGACTATGCAATCACAATCAGTCAATATATAAATATCTATAGTTAAATAAAATTTGAGTGAAAATTTTTTTGAAATTTGGAAGTTTTCTAAATTTCTTAGCCGTTGGTACTTACCACACTCATTACTCGGTTCACCTGAAAGAAAAAAAACGAACAAAATTAGCCTACATACATTTCAGCATGCTCAGTGAAATAAATACTTTAAAATATAAGAGAAAAGATTGATGAAAAAATATTGCAAAGACGGAGCCCATACTTATAATATAAGCCATAATACTTATTAAATTTAGTGCTCTTCTTATGTGACTATATATTAATGATTCTGAATCTCATATTTTTAATAATAAACAGATTTACTATTAGTATTGTAATCTATATATTTAAAATTATTTGGTAAAAAATTCTTCACCGAGTCCGCTAACCTCAACAACCCGACCGATTTTGATAATTTTTGTTTCATATGAAAGCTTATGACGTCTAGATATATCATCAAGGGTCGTCTTCCCCCCATTTTCGAAAATAGACAAAAACACTTCTACACCATACATTCTCTATACATTTTTTAGATTTCGTTCAAAAATGGGGGTTGGTGGGTAGTGGGGAGAAGACGACCTTTGATGACATATCTAGACGTCATAACCTTTTAAATGAAAAAAAAAAGTCGAAATCGGTCTGGTGGTTCGTGATTCTGAGGGCAACGGGTGGTTGGGGCTGGCGAACTGTCTGAGTGTTTTACCATATTATTTTAAATACAGTAGAACCCCGGGAATCCGAACCTCGGTAATCCGAAATTCCGGATAATCTGAATCACTTTTTTTAAATTTTCTGAAAATTTTTTACTGAAAAATGAAGGGAAAATGGCAATTACGAATCAGAAACAAAGCTAATGTTTATTCCTATTCGAAATGGTTTTTAAGAACGAATACAGCACCTTAATTAATAGAAACAAACTCAGATATCTTCTTTTTACCCTCAAACGTGATCTTTCCGTACGCCTTCACACAGCACCCGGAGTCAATACTCTATTGTATTTGGTATATCAAGAATATTTTACCGAATTTCCTGGAATGCGAACATATGTCAACCCCAATTAGTTCGGATTTCTGGGGTTCTACTGTATATAGATCCCAACAGTTCCATCACAATGGCCTGTTAAAAATTTTGTAAAATACCTATTATAGGTGATGGAAACTGTTTAGTTAGGGAGATTTCATTCTGCGTTTATGGATATGAAGACTTTTACGCTGAAATTCGTGAAACAGTTATACAAAACATTGCAATTAGACGAGGTTTATTGAAAGATTTAACAATTTTAAGGAATCTGTTGTCTATAAAGTATATGAAATCTACTACGGTTTTACGGTCTGTTCCACTGATCTTCATGCAGTATTTAAAACTGGTAGTGGCAGAGAGCATCGAAGCAGCGAGATGGCAAGGAGAGTGCCTAGCAAAGTGGGTGCTGGCCGCGAACTCGCCCAGAGGGCGGCTAGAACGGCAGTTTAGTTTAAGATATCCATGTTTCTCATGTTTAGGTTTCCAGTTAGTTAGATAATCATGGTGGATCTATGTTTCCTGTGTAATCCTTTGTATGTAACTTTTAACAATAGGATATGAAAATCCAAATTACATCTATTTGTAACTATAAATCTTGTAAGGCTTGCTAAATGTTTCAATATACTTATATAATTCACCATTTTTTATATATTGCCGCTTAACAAGCAACAATCTCAGTTTTCGAAATTTTACAAGAAGATAAAACTGAATTTTTAGCAACCAATAAAAATTATGGTTATCTTTTTTTCGCATCTAAAACAGATGCACGGTCCCGTGTTCATCATATCAGATGTAAAAAAAACTGCAATATTCGCTATTACTCGAGAAAAATTCAGTTTTAACGTAGGTCTACGTTCCTCCCGTTGGGGTCTCAGGAAGAAATTTGATTCACACGCCGAAACGCCACGAAAAACGTTATATGGGAGATCCTCTATATGTCGGTAACCACATATGTTAAAAACATAACTAATATCTTATTTTAGAGATAAAGGGTAACAACAGAAGTTACAAAAAACAAATTGAAAATCGGAATTGTAGTTCAGCGACTACCGAGTCGCGAAGTTGGGCAAAAATACGCATGAAATGGTGACGCGATCCTCTATATCTCGGTAATTACACATGTTAAAAACATAACTAATGTCTTATTTTAGAGATAAAGGGTAGCAACAGAAGTTACAAGTAAAAATTGAAAATCGGAAAAGAGTCACGCGAGTAAAGTAGTCCTACGCCTTTAACATCAGCGGCTGTCTGAAAAAGACCCGTCAGTTTTTTATTCCTAGTGTAAAAACTGGAAAATTGAGATTGGTATTGTTGCTTGTTAAGCGACGACTTGTAACTTTTTGGTCAGTGTCGGTAACAAATCGAATGTATGAATAAAAAAATAAACAATGATGCATTTGCAAATACGACTCGAGTTCCAACTGACAGCATGGAATTTACAGATACTGACCCAAGTCCAGGACTCTGATGGTGATGACACAGCGCCTGTCCGTGGCGTTCCTGTTCCTCCAAGTGAGCTCTAGACTGAAGAGCTTTGCCGTCGATCTGGCCAGCGCCACTTCATCCATGACGTACACAATGCCCGTCTTGGGAGTCACGCCGAAGATGCGGTTGCCCAGAAGTCCTTTGTTCGAATCTCTCACGATACGGAAAAAGTAGCCCTCGTGGGGCAACACCTCCATAGGTTGGACGACCTGGAAAATTGATTGTTTAAAGTGGTTTTTATGAGATTTAAAACTACAAAGACTATTATCCCCTATTCATTCCAAAGTTCCTTTAAATCCGTAATCCAAAAAGAAACGAAAGTTTCCATCAAGAGATTGGCTAAAATATTGCCGATCTGATTCTGTCAAGAAAAAAAATGTCGCCCTCCTAGAAAGGCCTCCATATTCTTTTTCCCGCGTTGCGAAAAGACCTAGAAAATATATCGGTTGTGTAAATCGAAAACAATGCTATTCTTTAGTTTCAGTTGCTGTACATAAAATTCCTATTCTATATTCAAGTGTATAAGAGATACGAGGGGGTATCAAACATTTTCGAGACTAGCTCTTTAGTCAAGAAGCTACTTTATTTATTTTCACACACTGTCACCTTCAAAGTAGTTTCCTTGTACCTTAGTACAGCGTTCCACGTGCTCTTGCCACTTCTGGGACGTTTCCAAGAGGTCCACTTTCCGAAGCATGTCAAGCACCTTGGGATCGCAAAAGTGGTAGCGCACATGGTCACAAAAGCACGAGCTGCGAAGCTGCCGATGCACACAGAACTAGTCTCGAAACTTTTTGATACCGCCTCGTAAAAGACAGAAGGAAGATTCAGAGATTCAATTTTCAGACTCGTCTTCTGTTCAAACTTTTTTTTCCTTTCTCGTACACCAAGTAAACATAAAGAAAGAAATGCAACCAAAGAAAATATCGATCAAGAGGTTTTAGAGCATTTTGACTTAATTGATGTCGGCTAATTTCGACGTTTTGAGCTTTACCATCCGAAGAAAAACCTCTTTTAGAATTATGCTTCTTTGTCTTTGAGTATACAGAAACGGACTACATTAAATTTTAAAAAAATGAGTGTTGTTTAACCCATCAGCTTGATAGAGCAAAATTTATCTGACATTAGGTGTTGTTAGAAGCGAAGAATGTATATTATCAGAACTTATTCAAGCTTAAAGATATCTGGATTAAATAAAATTAAGATTGGATTATCTATCTTAATTAGGTTTTACCATTATTTTTGGATTACCGCAACTCATCCATTGAGAACATCTATTATCCCAATAAATTGGAATATAAATGCTATTTTTTTTATAAAAAAGTATCGAGTTTCGAGCAAATTGGAGTTTAACTTGCTTATCCAGGTTAATAGTTTGACGTTATCCGCTGATTATCCGAACTAAATAAAATTTAACGTCATCCGAATGAAGAAAGTTTTCACATTTCAAAACTGTTGGTGTTTTCATTTTGGTAATTTATATTCTAATTTGAAATAATATTAAACTGGAAAGTTTTAGATTATCAATGATTTTAAAAACAAATTCCAAAATGGTTATTAAATCTAAAAAATTAAGCATCATATTTGACAGCTAACCATTGGTACAACCATCTTCAGCCATTACGAATGAAACTAAATTTAAAATTCAAAATAATTTTTGTGGAAGTTTTCACTATGAAATGTTAATACGTACTCTGGTGAGATGAGCAGAATGTCGAAATATCCTTGCTTGAGCCTCAAACTCGTTAAGTGGTACAACGGGCTTCTTAACTCCTGAACTACTGTTAGATATTAATACATGGAACACTACTTGACTTTTCTGAAAATAAAAAAAAGACATTCATAGACAATGAGCAATCATGTAAGTGCAGTGGACTTTCGTACAACGTGGGGGATACGTTCTGCGCAACAGAAAATCGGGTCTCTAATTTGTAACTCTGCACATTGCTAGGGAGATGTTACCTTTTTTACACTGTCAGCTGCACTGTTCACATATGAATAGAAGGTAATTGTATACAGCAGAGTCTCGATAATTCGAGTCTCGGTTGTTCGAGTTTTCCATATATCTGAGTTAGCGAAAAAAATCAGTTTAGCTCCCAAATAATGACTAACACATACACAACACGTGAAAGAATTACTGCATCTGATTTTTATTGTCGTTCGACGGGTCATATTTCCACTGCGCACCCCGAAGCCACCTGCAGCAATGCCCCCTCCCAAAGAAAACGGGATATACATATATAAGATCGGTATATAGGAGCAATGTGTTTAAACAAAAAACAATTGACGATTATTTTAAGATATAATTAACCTGTTGTTATCAGCAGTTTTGTTATAATATGTAAGTACTTTTTTCATTTGAATATACTACACTGAAATTTAAAAATTGCTTTTATTTCTATTTATTTATTTATTAAATTTTATGATTTCGATAATTCGAGTTTTCGATAGTTCGAGGTAGGCCCGGTCCCGTCCACCTCGAATTATCGCGACTCTACTGAACATAAAAGTAAAAAACTATTAAATCTATATTACGCTTGATACGTGCTGTATGAGAACCTGTCACAATTCTTTTGTCGTGTTATACGAATTCACGTTATATGAGAGTCCCCTTGATACGTGCTGTATGAGAACCTGTCACAATTCTTTTGTCTCGTTATTCGAATTCACGTTATACGAGAGTCCCCTGTATTAATAATAGAAATTATGAATGGTCTTTACCTCATGTGACCCAACAAGGCTTGAGTCATTGAAAGTGACAGTCACATTGTAAGTAGTGTCAGGAAATTGGAACTGAGACTTAGGAACAAGAGCTGCAAAAATAAGAAAAAGCATTTACAGAAAATAAATTATCAGTGGATTTTAAAATCAATTTTAAAAAAATGGAACAAAAATAAATGTGGAGATTAAGCCCATCATTCACGACCACTTCACGCCAAGCAAACCCGACCACTCCGCGCCAAAACTGAGCGTGAATATGGAAACTGGTCAGTTTTGGCGTGGCGTCTATCGGAAGGTTGGTTCCAATTTTCATCAATCCACGCCATTTGAAATGAACGCTCGCCGTCAATGAATGCGGGTGGGAAGGGGCGGGCTTGTTGCCGTGGAGGGGGAGGGGGCCTATCTCTAGCGAGAGGTTGGAGTGAAGCAGGCGTGGCTTAGTCGTCAGTGTCCCTACTAAATGGATGGCCTAAAATATGGAATGCCGTGGAGTGATCGTTAATGACCGGTCTTATACCTGTGTTCATGAGCATGTGAGCTCCATTCACGCCGTGAAAGATGACAGGATCTCTGAGCTGAAAAAGGCTTAACGGATCCGTTTTATCCACAGTGATTTTGTTCACTGAAGGCGAGTCTGGATCGAGTATCGTCAGTTGTATGGGCAGTTCTTTCCCCTGAAGAAAGAGGAATAAGATTCATTTTACAATGGAAATCAAGATCACATAAAGAAAGACAAAATAAATGAATAAATAAACAAAGTCAGAGTTAATCGAATAAAACCAAAAACAAACAAGAAATCCATTCTAGTCCACTTTTTCAAGGGCTAAGAACTATTCGAAATGGATTCAAAATAATAATTGGGAAATGTTTCTGTAAGAAGATAGCATTACGCCAAATATAGCTTCTGATAGCCCGAAATTTCCTAAACAAAGGACAATGGAGATTTGTACATCAAATAGCATATATTCAAGAGAAAGAGGAAAAACAGACACTTCAAAATGCTAATAAGATGATTAAAAATATCAGCCATCTGGCTATATTAAAATAAGCCATCATAAATAAAAAACTTATCCTAGGCCCATAGTTGAGAAATGAGGAAAACATTAATTCATTTTACAACTAACAGTCGAAATATTGCACAAAAGCATTATTGATTCAAAAATAAGATAAACGCAAGTTAGAATTAATTTGTTTTGAATAAATAAGGTAGAGGGAAAAATAATTAAGACTTAACTCATCCAGTCTATCTTGAAAAAAATTCTATCCATCTTGATATTTTATCTTTTCTCTACATTGCAAGCGTTTATTTAATGTACTTCTATGCTTAAATCCTTTGCACTGATTTTAATTTTCCCGTATACAGTCAAAAGATTTAACCCTGAGATTTTGATAAATTTGCACGTTTCAGATCTCCATGAGTTTGAAACAGCCATTTTTGGAATCACGTCTTTCGGTCTGGAGAGATGATAACTCCAATATGGAATGAGCTAACCAGCGTTTTCCTACCTTTTTCAACACCCACACCCCTTGATTGGTCTTTTTATTTTTGAGTATCTCCTACTGTTATTTCCCTCCCTCCCAACCAAACTTCCGCACAAAGTCTTTTTTTTTGTTAAAAATAAAGCTGAGGGCTTTGGTTAGCATAAGGATCAAACGACTTGAATTAACTAAATAATTTTTTTATATTTATTTTTGATTTTGCATTTTATTATATTTTCTATAATAGTTCAACGCGTAAACAAATGAATACAGCATTGAAATAATTTTGTATTAATTTAAGATTAAAGTCAACAATTACTCAATATGATAATAAATTATTCATGCATGCTTTTAATCGCATTTTTAAATGAAAACATGGAAACAAGAAGCTTTAAGAGGATTCGGGATTTTTCAGGGAAACCTTAAGCAAAGAGAGCAAAAGAAAGGACAAAAAGAACAATGACACTTAGTAAAGCTACAGCTTTTACGAAGACATGAATACCCATCCATAATCTTGCAATATGATTGATGGCAGGCGGGGTTGTGACAAACAATTATCATTCAATTACTAGGTCGTATTCTTCCTTTTTGTTATTTGGTGAATGTGCTTTTGAACTTGGACAACTTTCACTTTTCACATGAACTTCGGGAAACAAATTGGACAACTTTCACATTTCACATGATCTTGGGGAAA
>BGPR01038487.1:0-14689 GCA_013235015.1 Araneus ventricosus | reverse complement strand
AAAATTTCTTTATATGTGCTGGAGAGAACAACGTCTTGATAATGGTCGGTCTCCTCGCAGGAATTATTTCACTCGAGAGAAAAAAATAACAGGCGGATACAAAATTACCACCTGTAATCACGCCAGCAGAGGTTTATGTCGCCACACACCTAGAATGCAAGGTAGCTGATAATGAAAAGCAGGAATTGGTGTTAGACGAATCGGTGGTTGGGTAACATCAATTTGTATGTTTATGAATTATGTACAGGGTATTAAAAACATGCGATTCTTGTACATAGGCGTGTTTGTGTGATGAAGTTGCAGGCCAGCGTGATTTGCTTTATGTTTAAATTATTAATATGTTTTACATAAAAACATGATAGAAGGGGGGGGGGAATAGGATAGGTCATCATAAAGATGCACCAAAAGTAATTGGACGCAGTTATGTAATAGGGAACCAACTCCAATACACACATTTTGGGATGTAGCCGTTTCACAAAGCATTACTGAAAAAGTTTGAATGATGTATTTTTCTAAAATTAAATATTACATTACTAGCCGCCTTCGGCGACCAGCGTGTTCGCCGGGAATATAATTTCAACTGAATCTCTTATATATAAATTGATATTCATGGTTCCCTTAACAAAGTAATTTTAAATTTCAAATTTTGATAGATATTTAACCCACGTTCTTTCAATAGCCCTGCAGCTATTGTGTTCGTTGTCTGCATGCACGTCCCTAATGGAGTCGAGTAATTGTCCGTGTCATGTAGCACACAATTTCCCGTTGTCGGCATCAACTTCACAATCTTGTTCCTCTCGTAAAATATGCATTTGATTTTAACTTTAAAATGTCGCGGCACATTTTACGTCCAGCAGCATATTAGCTGTATGAAATTATGCTGATTAAAACATATCATTAAACATTAAGGTATTAACTTAGCTTTCAACAATGAAAAAGAAACATGCAAATAAATATTTATTTAAAGAATGAAAACGGTTTGAACTGCGTTGCAACAATGAAAAGTATTGTTGTAAATTATGCCAAAAAATCTTTTTAAAAGGTTATTAAACTTAGAAAACTTTTTTAAGGCAACTTAATTGATATCATTGAAAAGGTAATTTTTTGGTCTTTCAGATGGCGTAAAAATAATTTTTGTGCTGTAATAATTTCGGAAGTTATTAATGAAAAACATCAAAATTTCGATTTTTTTTAATTAATTAAAATTTCAAAAAAAATGGCTCCGAGGTGCACATTCCCACCCTCCAGAGAAAGTTCGTGCCAAATTTCGGAGATCCAGCGGTCTGCCCTGTAGAGCGCCAACACACAGACACACACAGACACATTCTCCTTTATTATTAGTAGAGATAATTAGTTTGGTTTTTGATTAAATTATTAATTTCGTTTACATGAAAACATAATAGGAAAGGGAAAACAGGATATGTCACCATGAAGATACATGAACAGTAATTGAATTATGTAATCTGGTACCATCTCCAATGCACTCATTTTGACATGTATACATGTCAAACAGCTATAGCTGTTTTCATAAAGCATTACGGGAAAAATTGGAATGGCGTATTCCAAAATTGATTATTGTATTAGGAGTAATTCGCTTTTTATTTAAATTAGTAATTTCTTTCACATAAAAGCATGATAAGAAGGGCGGATAGGATAGGTCGTCATGTCGATCACAACATTAATTGGATGCATTTATGTAATAGGGAACCAACTCGGGCACACTTTAAAATATAGCCGTTTTCACACACACACAGACTACTGAAAAACGTCGAATGGTGTATTTTTCCAAAATAAATTATTTCATTATGAGTATTTTTCTCTTTTTTAAGTTATTACTTTTTTTCACAAAATTATGATAGATAAAGGGAAAAGAAAAATAAGACTCGCTATCATGAAGACCTACAGTAATTTGACGGAATTATGTGATCTAGTACAATCTCCAGTACACTCATTTTAAGATGTAGTCGTTTTCACACACAAAAAAAAGATATTGAAAAACATGGAATGGTGTATGTCAAAATTAATTATTGCATTAAGAAGAAATTTCTTTCTGTATAAATTAGTAATTTCTTTTACATAAAAACGTGATAGGAAGGGTGGGGGATACGATAGGTCATCATGAAGATGTAGGTGTTGTTATGTAATCGGGAACCAACACCAACTTACGCATTTTGAGATGTAGTCCTTTTCGCAAAAAATTACCGAAAAACTTGGAATGGTGTCTTTTTCCAAAATTAATTATTGCATTATGAATAGTCTGTGGTTCAACGGGCTGCAGTTGGTTGGATTGTGTATATCAAATTTTACATAAGCGCAGATTTTGAAATGTTAGTTGGTTCTCGATTGTGTAATTGTGTCCAATTATGTTATTATGGAGATACGAATATAATATATGGAAATAGGTTGTGGAAAAGTTAATTTTAAAAAGATTAGGTGTATATTTATAAAACTGAAATTATTCATATTACAAACTTGGATTATTACGAATTCGATGTTGTTTTAAATGAGAATCTCGGTTGAAATTTACTATCGCGAGATCAAAACTACCAAACATCGCAATAATAAGCTAAAGTTCATCGATAGACGTGCGTAGGTTTTTCAGTTGTTCCTATCTTTTGATATGAAAATATTTCTGATGATATTTATCTGCTGTTTCATACACCTGCTGTTCATAAGCAATGAAATAAATCCTTTTCATAAATATTTTTTATTAATGCTGTTATACACCATTTAAAGTTTTTCTTTCGTAGAAAAAGGTAATTTTTTTGAAAGTAAAAAGAAATAATTTAAAAAATCTTCCGCAAAAGAAAGCAATCTATTCAGTTTTTTGTAGAGCTCTTCAGGACCTGATTCGGCACATTTTTTTTTTTAATAATGAGATGAAAATGTAAAAAGATAATTAACTCATAGCAAACTATTAAAACGAACTTCTTAAGCTTAAAAAAATGTATATTTTATCCTATCATCTTATTTAACAATGGATGAAAATGCAGAAGCCTTGAGTTCTCTGAATCTATTCATATGCAGGGCATCCATAATGCTCGTGTGCAATTAAAAATATATGTAACGTTTTAAGCAAATGTAGTAAAAAGAATCTTTAAAAATTATTAGAATCTAGGAACATAATTTTTTTATTGTTCTTCCATAGTTTTTTTACTAACGCGACGACATATTAGTCATTGGCATTTCATTGACAGAGACTGTTTCTTTAATATTTTTTCATTTCTCTTTGAATGAAATTCGATGGTGATTTTTTTTTTCTTACACTAAGTTCTGATCCTTCTTTGGGCAGATTTTAGTTCTGTCAACCAAAGCATACAATCTATTTTATCTTCTATCACGGTCATAAGAAAACAATGATTTTGAATCATAAGTAATTTTCAAGATAAACTTATAAAAAATAAAAATTTCTATTACAAAAAAGCTTTCTAATGGTTTTTACGAATTTTTAGTATCATATATACTGACAAAGTCACAAACATCTTAAATTACACTAAAACTTTCTGCATACTTTGCATTTTCTGTTCAATTAATAACTGAAAGGTGATCTTTTGTCCTCAAAGTTTGTATTATTATTTCACTTGAGATCTTCACCAACACCAAAATTATCCTTTTATTGCTCCAAATACATAAAATTTGGACCAATTACTGAACCTTCATGCGAAAAAAGAATATTTAACTGTTTTTTTCGTGACTAGATTTGTCCCTCTGTAAAGTGGTATTGTTCATATCTGATTCCGTATTGAAATGTGGCAATGAAAATGAGAACAAGAATTATTATTATAAAGTGACCATATGTCCGGTTTTAGATTTTCTGTCTCCATTTGAAAAAAAAAATGTCTCGAATGTTTACAAACTTTTATTTAACATGACTTGTTTCAGGTTTGTAAAGATGGAATTTTGCAATCGATTTTTCGCTCATTTTCTGTCAATGCACTATTTTAATGTTTTGAGAATGTAAGTTAATTAAATTAATCGATTAATTTAATTAAATTTTAAATTCATACAAGTGATGCCACCTTGTAGTGAATTTGAGAAAAAATATTGATTTCAAGATTCTATTACTAATATAATAGCCCAGATCTGTCTCTCACTGATCCGGTAACGCTCTGACGTTACCGACAATAAAACTCGCGCCATAGCACTGCGAGACGTTCAACAGCATTATTGCATTATTAGAGTACCTAAATTTCAGTAATTTTCAATTTAAAAAACTAATTGTCGTTCTAATTTCAAATTTAATAGCTCTAAAATAGTGAAATAAAATTTGCTATCGATTAATATGAAATTTATCTCGCTACGATCAATGGTTCCCGAGAAATTTTAAATTATATTAATCATATATTTCAAATCAATTTCCGTTTTTAATAGAAAGTAATAAATCACTTCAGTGGTATATCGTGCGCGTGATATAGTTTGGACGCCACGATGATTCTGATTATTTATTGCAATCGTGATAGTATACTTTGATAATATTTTTCGGCAACGTTAAAATTTACACAAAGACATCTGAAGCACAAGGAAAATTGTGAAACAACGAAAAATACTTCACAGGAAATGTTGTTTACCAAGAGGTTTTTGAATAAAAAAGTATATAAATAAAAAAACAATATTTTCTGTAATGAAGCATATGTTTATTTATTTGTTTTCAATCAATGTTAAACATTTCTCTCGCATATATATCTATTTAAACACGTCAAATTTGAAGGGAAATCTCTCGAATGACGAGGCAATTTGCACTAGTCATACTATGACGGGTGATTTTCTAGTAATATTATAATAATCATAAATTAAAAATTAAAAAGTAGAAAATAATTAAAACAAAAAGTACTTCTACTTGCTAGTACACTAATAAAAGGGTGTCTTTTTAAAAACCGTTTTTATTAAATTTATCCGTTTTTTAATTTATATCAAATTTAAAATTTAATGAGAAAAAGATTAACTAGATTTAATTATAAAAAATTGCGTCTCCCAAATTCGATTTCCATATTTTTTATATATATTTTATTTTTTATTATAAATTTAATATTTTTTAATGAATAATAGCAGTTCAGTATCATAATCCCTTTGAATAATATTGATATGCATAGACTCGTGCTATCATTAGTATTAATGGTCAAGTAATAAAACGTCCAGCATAAGCCAAGGATGCCTCAGTTTTTAACTCTCTCTCCAGGCTTGACTGCCCCCTATCCAAAAATCTTGAGCGTCTCTGGTTGATAGGGCCGGCCGAGGAGGGTTCGAACTGTGCGAGCGCCCTAAGCCCCGCACCTCTGACTGATTTTGTAAAATGAAAATTGATTGTATTGATTTATTTAACGAAATCAAAATTTTCCGCCGAATTAGCCTTTCAGGAGACAATATTACAATATTTATCTAAAAATAATTATTTGCATTGTATCCAAATTTTGTTACTGTTCAGAAAAATATATTGACCTTTACCAATTACTGTCGCATCTGCAGAAAGACCTTTCTTAAGATTGAAAATAATAAAAAATTACTTGAAATCTAGCATTAATTAAGAAAGGTTGACCTCTTTAGCAATTCTATCTTATTCGAATGTACAAAAAAAAAAAAAAACTAAATTATGGTACTATCAACGAATTTGCTATAAAAGCCTGTAAGAAAATAAAAACGAAATCACGCATTGTAAACTTATTCTGGTTAGCCGTATACTAATTGTATTTATGAAGTAATAATTTTTGATAATTTAATTATTAATGATTTTTGTGTGATTGAAATATTAACTTTATTAAAAACTAGAAAATCCCCCGTCATGGTATGACGGGTGCAAATTGCCTCTTCGTTCGAGAGATGTCCCATCAAATCTGACGTGTGTAAATAGATATATATGCGAGAGAAATGTTTAACATTGACTGAAAACAAATAAAATAAACATATGTTTTATAACAGGAAATATTTTTTTTATTTACATATTTCTTTATTCAAAAAACCTCTTGGTAAATATCACTCCATGTGAAGTATTTTTCGCTGTTTAACAATTTTATTATAATTCAATAACTATGAAATCCTCAGCTTGTCAAACGTAAGTCAAAAGTTAAAATTCCAAAGGAATTCTTTTTCGAAATTCTAAACAAAACAAACACTTATCTGCTTGTCAAACGTTGCCAAAAAATATTATCAAATTATATCATTACGATTGCAATAAATAATCAGATGCATCGTGGCGTCCAAAATATATCACGCGCATGATATACCACAGACGTAATTTACTACTTTCTATGAAAAATCGGAAATTAATTTGAAATATATGATTAATATAATTTAAAATTTTTCGGGAACTATTGATCATAGCGAGATAAATTTTATATCACTCTATAGCAAATTTTATTTCACTATTTTAGAGCTATTAAACTTGAAATTAGAACAAAAATAACTCTTTTAAATTTAAAATTACTGAAATTTAGGTTCTCTAACAATGAAATAATGCTGTTGAACGCCTCGCAGTGCTATGGAGCGAGTTTTATTGTTGGTGACGTCAGAGCGTTACCTAGAGATCTGAGCTATTATATTAGTAATAATTTAATTGTTTATCATTTTCGTATTCTATACCAAATTTTGCAATATAATAAATAACAAAATGCATTGAGTTAGTTTGCTGTACGAAATTTGTTCCAAGGCCCCGCAAGACAACTTTACACTAGGCCTTGCTTTTGTTCCAAGGCCCCGCAAGACAACTTTGCACTGGGCCCCGCTTTTGTTCCAAGGCCCCGCAAGTTGAAGTTCAGAAAATATAGCAAGTTATTAAAATAAGTGGACATATAAAATTTCCCCCCTGAACTTTTAATGTAATTTCCTTGAATAGTACCCGAACAAACCTGTAATTGAAAAAGAAAGAGGTGAAAGTCGATAATTGCATTGCAACCTACGTAAATCAAGTTCCGTTTCATTAAAAAATTCATCGCAAATGAAATTGGTTAAGGTGAAAATTGCAATTGTTGCTACGTATAAAAGAAAGCAATTATTTTGGAAGTTATTATTATAAATTTAAACATCAAGACGTAGGTCGTGAGCTTATTATGATACTGAAAAATTTGTGGCAAAAATTAATTTATCCATCGTTTTACAAAATAAAAGCTTATTTTTAATTGGAGCTCTTTAAGTGTGTAGGAGTTCTCGTTTTGGTTATTAAAATTCATTGAAAATTATGTTTTGTTATGTTACAACAAGAATCCTTTTCTGAAGTCCTTCATTTTCGCATACATTTAAATCTGTGTTATTGAAATTTACTTTTAATTTGTATAAATAAATTTCCTTAACTTTTGAGGAAGCTAAACTTTACATAATTAAGTTCCTGATGAGTAAAGATACGTTCCGTTTGTTGTTTTCTTTCATAGGCCTGGTTTTGGAATTTGAGAGATCTGTCTTCCATGTTGATTTCTTTACAGAACAGGGCTTCTGAAACTTTTCCTTCTCTGGGGGTTAAAAAAAACTTTTTTCCATCCCATTTTCAACATGAACTTAAATCTTGCCTCCCAAACCAGAAAACAAATTTAAAAATAAATAATTAATTAACGATAAATCATAAATTAAATTTGAGAAAGTTAAGAAACGAGAGCTGAAAAACATTTAATCAGCATGACTTCCAAATCTTACAGAAACCTTTTAATCAACACGATTTCCAAAAATATTTTTTAATTACAAATATTTTTAAAAAATCTGGAAGTCGAAACTGTGAGAAGTCTTCGCAGTATCTCTGTATTGTTTTGCGCTACTCCACAAGCTACTGAACTTTAAAAACTATTTTGTATGCTTTTATTCTCATTACTCCACAGAAAATAGAAAAATAGTGAACTAATTATTATTTTATTTAATAATTTTACCAGGGTAAGTCATTAAGTAAGTCACGAAAGATAAGGAAAAAATAATTTACCATGATAATCACTTGAAAACAATTTCATTTTTCAACATAATCTCCACCAATGTTGATGCACTTATCCCATCGTTTCATCAGCGCCCCAATTCCAGCTGCATGAAATTCTTTGGGTTGCAGTCTCATCCACAGTAGGACTTCGTGTTGAAGGTCGTCGTCAGGTGAAAATCGCTTGGGGCTAAGTCTGGGTTGTAAGGTGGATGTTGTAGCACTGACCAACAAGACTTAGTCCCAAGCGATTTTCATCTGTTTGGTCCACTGAAACAACATCTTGGGGGCAAACACTTTGCAGATGATGACGACATTCAACAAGAAGTCCTACTGTGGGTGAGACAGCAACCCAAAGAATTTTATGCAGCTGGAATTGGGGCGCTGATGAAACGCTGGGATAAGTGCATCAACATTGGTGGAGATTATGTTGAAAAATAAAATTGTTTACAAGTGATTATCATGGTAAATTATTTTTTCATGGTATAATTAATTAATTTGGGAGTAATATCAGAAAATATTAGTTTAAATTCAGGTTTCCTAAATTTTTCTCGTATCCAGTCTGGACAGAGAAAAATGTACAAAATGCATACTCGATTCTCCTCACTGTACTGCGAAGCTTTGGAGATGTTGTTTGACCCTTTGAGTTGGTGAGATGAGCCCTTCGGCGTGGCCCCCTGGACAGGAATAGCGCTAGAATTTGCCCGACGGGGGAGCACGGCCACCCCGACAGGTGGCACGACTTGCTGTACCGGGGGACGAGTGTAATGAAATTGGTCTCAAATTTTCGCCAGATTATTATTTATCAACTACAGTTGAATTCCCCGTACAAATATTTTCCCCGACGGGATACAAAATTTTTCCCTGGTGGGGGGGGGGCACAGAGTCCCCGAAGGAGGCCTTGGCCCCCGGTCCCCCCTCTGGCGTCATCCTTGCCCCTGGATTGGGACTTCACAGAGAATGTTGATTATGGACACGTGATGGCTTCGACATAGCGAGTCCCTAGTGTAGGGAAGGGCTTGGAAGTCTCTAACGTGAATGCTGGCCTAGGAAATTGGCTGGGGAGTAGCTGGAGGTAGATATTGTCCAGACGTCACCGCAAGACCCTGTAAATGTGCCAGTTCACGATAACGGGGGAGACGGTCTGGAAATAGCATGTACTACGAAGCTAGACACAAAATTGATCATATTGTATAATTGTACTTGAAAGTATAGGGGAGAACACTATCACTGGTAAAGCTATGAGTATTAAAATTACGAAAAATGTTTTTATGAAAAATATAGAAATGTTTTTTAAAAAATGATGGCAAAGGGAAAATATTAAATACAACCTTAATATCAAACAACCATTTGCTTTTACTCGTTAATGGAAAATAAAACTATATTCAAACACGTTATTTCCCTTTCATGTAGATGCTTTATCAATGAAATAAAAAAAACCAGTAGTGCTCTGTTAATTCATGTTAGTTAATGAGAAAATGAAGTTCGCATGGTTGTAGTTTTTTTTAAAGATAAGGAAAATAAAATTTCCGCGCCGGCGGAAAATCCGGTAGCTCTGTGAATTTCTTTCAGAAATAACCGATCAAAATGCGAATTAGAGCTGATATTTAGCACTATTTCGTAAATAAGCTGACCAAAGTTCTTTTTTTTTATCGAATACCTTCAATTTATATATTTATTCTTCAATATTATTTTCGATTTGAAATACATCAACCTTTCATTAATGTAAAATAAAAACGATTTAATAATAATGGCATTCCTTAAGGTCCGAAATTGCATTATTTCTGTGACAAATACCAGAAATAATTTTCAATCAAAAACTCGTCTCGTTTAAAAGTTAAAATGAGCATCCTGACGCTGCTATCGTAACGATTGCTAATGTTAAGTCGAAAATTTTTCTGGGAAGAAAACCACTTGTCAACATTATTTGTAATTGAAAATCAAACACCAGTGAGTTAATTTATTTGTCTTTCCGAGAGGAAATGTTGGAACATCCTTTGATCTTTCGAATCCTTACTATTGGGATACAAATAAGGGGACTTGTCACCCCCAAATTTTTTTTCTACAATTTTGATCAAACTTATTCAATTCTGTAGTAGATAGATGTAAACTGTGCAAAAACTTAAATTTCTAAAATATTTTTCGTTTTTAAAAGTTATAAATTTAAAAAAATTAATTTTAAAAAAAATTACGCCTTTTTTAAAAATGCTTCTTCTCCTACAATTTTTAATATTTATTCCCCAAAGTTTTCTGAAAGGGATCTTTCAATGTACTTAACAGAAATAGGGATCGGATTTTTGATAACTACATTAGTTTCTGAGGGGAAAAAATTGTTCAAAATTTTGGAAAATATCAGAATTTTTCACTTTGTACATTTTAAAAAAATTTTCTAATCAAAATTTTTACAAATCCATCCCTAATTCTATTAAGCATGCATTTGTGAGTGAACAGAAAAAATTTCAAGTAATTAGAATAAAAAGATATTGGCTTTTAACATTTTGTAGCAGACACAATTTTGGAAAAAGCAAACTGAGAAAAACAGCTTTAAAGGTTTCAACACAATAAAATTGTAATAAAAACAACTTATATCAAGCTAGTTTTTTTCAGAGAAATAACCTGACATTTGCAAGTTCTAAGGCATTAATTTTATTAATATATATTATTACCATAATTATTAATGAGCATCATCATAATATAGGGATAATTAGAAAAATTTCAAAAAAAATTAGAAAAATTTCACTTTTTTCGAATTTTTTTAGTCAAAATATTTAATAAATGATCTGCAGCACTATTTAACAATTATCTCTTATAACAGAGCACAAATTTAAAACCATTTTAATGAAATTTTATTGACAGTGAGAAATTCAAACAAAAAGATATGCGAAAGCAGTGATGATGATGATGATTCAAATGTGCTTAATAAATAATAAGAAGCGAATGCAGTAAAACAGTAAACGAACAAAGGATAAACCGTTACTGTTTGAAACAACTATCTTGCTTTGCTTTCATGGAAAAAATTAAGTGGCTTTGCAACTTGCACATGAAATATGCATGATTCAACATTGATAACGAGTTAGACAAAATAACTTCATATCTCACTAAATAATTGTCTGATTGTTTTGAAACTTTCAGATTATTAAGGCAAAGGTTCAAGGATCATTTTCCACTGAAAATTTAAAAATCGATATTTTCATTGATTTTCCGAAATTCTTAGGGTGCCAAGTCCCCGGTCACATAAATCTCCCTGATAATCTCGAGGGCAGGCGAAAATCACTTTCTTTTCTTAACTATTTAAATATCTAATAACAACGTGATTTTATCACTAGAAGCGTCTAGCGATATGTGAGTGAGACTACGTGTTCCAATGAAGTCTGGGAAAGATAAATAATTCAACACACTGGTATTTGATTTCCAATTACAGATATTGATGACAAGCCGTTTCTCTTTCCAGAATAATTCTAAACTTAACGTTAGCAAATCGATAACAGCGTCACAGTATGCGGAAAATATTAATGTTTAGAATACTTGTTTTTGCCTAGATATACCGTCGGACCTCTATTTAACGAACCTCTATTTTGCGAACTTTTTCTTAGAACCAAGAGCATTTTGCGAATTTCTTCGTAAAATAACCTCCAAATAGCGAAGTGCATTCTCTATTTAACGAACTTTTTTTTGTGATCCAATATTTTTTTTCTCCCTATAACTCAAAATATTTCCAAACATTTTCAAACTTATTCTTTCTTTTAACACATTTTATGGTGAACAATGACCTTGAAGCTGGAAAATGTCAAAGCGAAAGCGCTTGAGCATCAAAGAAAAAAAAATTTAATTCTTCATGAGGTGGATAAAGGCGTGAAAAAAAAAAAAGGATATTGCTTTAAAATTTGGTATTCTTCCAAACAGCTTATCATCCATAATAAAAAATCGCTATAAAATACAAAATTATGATTCATTGAATTCTTGTTCAAAACGTTTAAAAGCATGTGTCTATGAAGATGTGGAAGTTTTGAAGTGGACAATGTGAAAAATAAAAAGAATACAGCAATGAATTGCGATGAAGACGAAGATGGAAATGATCATGATGCAGAAATCAACAAACCTTTGTATGATGAAATGCTATACTTCATTAATTTGATTATAAAATTATTTTTTAATTGAAAATACAGTGTATTCCCGGACAATATTTTGTTTTATTCTTGTTTTCCTTGCAGATTTTTTTTATGGGTAAAATATATAAAACAAATAGATATTAATTTACAAAATAAAGGTCTGATTAGTTACTTTTTTAATAATATTTAGTGTTTAAACAAACAAAACAGATTTTAAATTCATAAAGTATTTTAAAAGTTGAATCTCTATTTAACGAATTTTCCATATAACGAACTTTTTTTCGCGATTTAGCGATTTCGTTAAATAGAGGTCCGACTGTATATTACAATCGTATAGCAGTCATGTCTATTTATAGTATACATAAAGTGATCATTTATTTTTTCCCTCAAAACAGGACGTTTTTTAATTTTTAGGTAATATTATGCGAATTCAAGAAAACACGTATTTCTTCAGTTTTTATTTATTAACAAAAGGAACAGGAATAAATATGTGAAAAATAAATAATTCTTGTGATCTTGCATTTTTTTGAAGAACACATTTTTGCTTCAGTATATTTGGTGTTGATTTAAAAAAAAAGAATGAAATTCTGGGCAGGATTTCTTAAACTTTACTTAGGTAATTAACGTTGCTTGCTGCGACTTGCAATTGTGTTTTCTAGCTCGTCCACAACTTATTCATAAGGAAACCAGTGGGAGTAGCCTCCCCTAAACTTTCTCGTATACTGCTCAAAAATTTGTCATTTCCCCTCCCCTTGCGTGGATAAAAAAAAATCGAACCTACTGTAATCCAGAATGCAACGAATATCAGAAGGTTTTTCATTGCAGATTATAGTGATTGTAAAATATTTAAGTGAAGAATCGTATTAAAAGAGATGCCTATGTATTAAAACTTAGCACTATTTATTTTCCATCACACTCCAGCAAGATCCGCTATTATACGAGCGAGCGAAAACAAAACAGGAGATAATACATATCTATCACAAACTCCGTCTCAAGGACAAACTGACGTAATCCTCTCGCTTGGTACCAGAGACTGCAAGGACGCATGCGCATGGAGATAGGTTTTGAAACGAAATGCTTAACAAGTATGCGATTAAACAGACGGACAGACAGTCAACCCGTTGACGAATTTGGCCCAAAATTTTATACGGACCTACATTCAGGTTGATAAAGCTGTGAACAAAATTTTATCCATCTAGGTATTCAGGTTTTTGAGTTATAGTGCTCACATGAACGTGGACAGACAGGACAGACGGACTGTAGACGGATTTTGTCCAAAATTTGATAGAAACCTGCAAATCGTGTGTAAAGATCACACCAAATTTCATCCACGTAGACTAATAGCTGAGTTATCGTGTGTTCACAGACACACACACAGACAGACAGAGACATAATTCCAAATTGTGTTTTTCGGACTCAGAGGTCTGAAATGGAGATTCTTCGAAATCTCGAGTTCGAATTTTTGACGATTACAATATTTCTTTGTATACTTCGTATTAAGTAAAAAGACCCTTCTACGAATGCATTAGTGCCGGGTACATAGAATATATTCAATAATAATAATGAAAGTTTGTATTATTTAAATCATTGGCGAAAGTGTTTGAACAGTTCCACCCAAAGACCTTTCCGTTTCAATAATACCAGTGTTTCAATCTGTCACTGTGCGGTGTAAATGTAGTTAGAAACTAAGTGAGATAGAGACCATTGACCAACATGTGTGACAAGTATATGCATGCTCCGGTCACCGGGCTAATAGACATTACCTCATCGGATTTTTTTTTTATATTTTGTTTGAAATTGTTATCGTGGGTTGCTCTCTTCTGAAAAATCGGACATTTGGGCGTCCTGAGCTCTGTTTGTGGGACAACGGACAGGCTAACAAAAACGGGGACGTATGGTCACATTAAGTATACACCAAAAAAGTGAACTTCCAGATAGGTTATGACGCATGAAAGTCAATGTTTTATATAACATACTGATAGAAAATGTACAAAACAAAAAATGCATTCTCTGTTTATTTTCAAAATATATGTCAAGGAACTATCTGTCAGGAAGGCCAAAATGCGGCCTAGCGGGTCATGGCATGGCATGGCATGGCAGAGAAAGACGAATCGATGAACAAGGCATAGAGTGCTATATATTTACTTGATCATTATGGTGAGGCGATTTATAAAAAATAATAAATTGCGCCTACAAATAGTACATACAAAGGAACAAAATTACTTCACAGTGTAGCCATCTCACCCCACACGCACCCCCATCGCGCTCTCATTTTAATGTTCTAAATGTTAAATCATGACAAACTTTTCAAATTTGTTTCGGAGCAGTTTCAGTTCTCTCAATCTAAACATAATGATATGAATTATAGAGGTTTATGAGTAGGTAGTTCTAAATTCATGTTTTATAATGAACTTTCAGGAAACGATATATTTATATATTTAGAATATTCTGATTGTGAATACTGGGATCTACTATTGTTTCACATACAATCTGTGTCTGTTGTAAATGGGGATTCTGTCGCCTGAAATTGGATGGTAAATTACCGAAAACTGTATACCAATCATTTAATCGGTACATATGTTTAGGTATGATTAGTCTCAACAGGTAAAGAGGCCATCACATTGAATAGAAACCCTTTAGATTACGGACAAATCAAATAGAATGCCACCACCTATTGGTAATTGCACAAGTCGAAAGG
>BGPR01038486.1:0-14689 GCA_013235015.1 Araneus ventricosus | reverse complement strand
GAGAAATCAAACTTGCAGCAAGTATGCAAAAGGAAGCTTCCTGCAAAGGATAGCACAATAAAGAGATAATTATCTTGTCTCCCTGTTTTAAAAAACATCTGATTTTAATAGCATCTCCTAGACTGCAATTCTTTATTAATTCAATAAATCAATGATAATTTTGTAGAAAAAAATAACTTTTATAAAAAAAATTCTTTTGAAGTATTTTCCATCTTTTACTAAATATATCACTACTCTTTAAAGAAAAAACTATATCAGTTTTTTCTTTTATTATTTTTTTTGAAATTTTACCGTTTATAAACAAAATAAATCTAAAAAAACAGTCGGTGTTTGTTGAAAATAATAATCAGACATTTTGTCCCATTTTAAAGTAATTACTTTTGAACTCTAATTTTACAATTTATTCACTAGCAAATGTATTATTAGCGAAAATCGCTCTCTTGATTCTAAATCGTATTCTCAACCTGCAAAAAATTAATGAAACTAGAAATAGTTTAAAATAAATCAGATGAATCGCATCGGAATGATGTTTTAGCGAAATCTATCCTCTCCTCCTCAGAGTTCAGCTGGCTCAACTGGTTAGCTGTCCCTATCGGAACCGGGAGGTCGCGAGTTCTATCCCAAGGTTGTGTTCGTGTTCTGTTTTTGCTATAATTTGCAATGAGTTTGATTACGGCAAACTTGCTGCAAGTTCGTTCTATGGTGACTTCGGAGCTTTCCGTTAACTTGCCGCAAAGCTTGCAAACTTGTCATGACAATTTTGTGGCAAACTTGCACTCTGTCATGACAAATTTGGTGGGCGTTTGCTGCAAAAAAAACTAAAATTGCTATCTGGGTACTAAATATATCACTCTGCACTTGAAAGAAAACTATATCGACTTTTCTTAATGTTGAAATTCTTAGCTGCTTATAAACAAAATTAAATCTAAAACAGTCAATGCTCTTGTTGAAAATAATAACTTAGACATTTTGTCCCATTTTAAAGTAATTACTTTTGAACTCTAATTTCATAATTTATTCTACTTACAGAACGTGGTTATTAGCTAGAAATCGCCGCCCTTTGACTTCAAATCATATTCCGCAGCTCAAAAATTAACGAAATCGAGAAATAGTTTAAAAATAAATCGTATGCGAATCGAATCGAACGATGTATTAGCGAAATCTATATCTTCTCCTCTCAGAGTTTAACTATTGAATGGTTATATGTCCGCTTCCCCGAGCGCTAGGTCGTGAGTTCTATCCCACAGTTCCTACTCTGTTTTAAGTATATAATTTAAATTGTCCTATGGTGACTCCTTGAGGTTTCTGCGTTAACTTGCTGCAAGCTTGTTTCACACTTCTGTAATACTTGTCGTGACAATTTGCAGAAAGCTTGCAGACTAAGAAAAGTCTGCTGCAAACTAAAATTACTATCTGGGAATCTGCTGCATATACATATAGTTCTGACTACAAATTTAAAAATCAGCTAATTGCTTTCACTCTGCAAAAGTTTTAATAAACATAATTAAAAGCATTTTATTTAAGTTTAATGTTAATTTAATTTTTCTCTTCAGTATAAGCAAACTACCTGTAATTTCTATATAATACTCATCTTAAAAGGACTTAATGGTACAGTAGATAGAAATATGCAATGGTATCAAATGCATGTTTAATAAAAAATAAATAATGATCAGATTTAAATCAACATTTCATCATTATTTTATGATTGTGTAGAAAAAGAGCAAATCTGTTTTATTTTAGACAATCAAAATTACTATAAGAGACAACAGTAGACTTCGGTGTTGTAAAATGCGTGGAAACTAACTCAAACTGAATTCCCATTAATTATTATTATGTATACGATATTCAAAATGGAAGTATATACCTTATTTCGCATCGAACATTTGAAAAAATCTTATTTTATTTTTATCGTGAACCGCTAGTAATTTATATTTGGTAAAAAACTTTCTTAGAAATATTAAAACAAATCATGTTTCTGTAATGCAACAAAACATGTTTTTACAATTTGTTAAAAAAATAAAATTGATTTTAATTTGAATAAATTCGATTACATTCTTGTACCACTGCCGGTGTAAGTCTCATTGGAGTAATCGGTCCAATTTATTTAAGGCCGGTCCCGACTTTCAACTTCTAACAAAATTAAATAAGCTTTTAGCAAATTTAAAGTTTGTTGATATGATCAAATTAAGACAATTAATAAGATAGATTTATCGGTTGCAGTCAATGCGATTAGTATTTAATATTACAAAAGCAATGTAAAAAATAAAGAAAATGATAATTTCAGCTTACCTCTCAATTTTTTTTTCCTTTCTTTTTCAAGATACGCTACGTATGTCCTTACTTTCTTCCTACTAAAAGCAGAAATAACACTTTTCTCGCCAATTATTCTTTCCATGAAAGACAGACCTATAAGACAGGCCACTTTACTCTTCTAAACGCAAACGCATAAAGAAAAGCGTGAGTCATAAATGTCATTTGCGGCCTCAATGTGGCACAATTTCTCCCACTCCACCCTAGTTGCACTTTAGTTAAGAAAAACCTTTTCCTACAGGCGAGTTCTCTGGTTTCAGATTTATGACAGTTAAAATTAAACTACAAAAAAGAAAGAAAACCACCTTTATAGCCATCTCTCACAAGAACTGCAGTCTATATCGCACAAAGGGAGGCAATTCCTTCCAGTTCCTCCGGGGCTTCCTGAAACCAGCAAAATATCTTAATGAGTTTTATGACTCGAATTTTTCATTGAAGAGATACCTCGTTTCAATGCACCGAAGGTTTGCTGGTGAAAATACCTGTAAATGATCTGAAGTTCAAAGAAGTGATGGTGAACGTCGTTCCCATGGGCGGATATTCGACCACCCGCTGTTTGACTGGTCGAATTACGACGCAGTAAATCCCTAAAAACGGGCGTCGAACCTGAAAACATGGACTTGGGGGGGAGAGGTATTATTTGTTTATGTGTTTTGGAGAAGGAGTTCTTTGCTTCTTCACACTTTCTTGGGGGGGGCCCAAATTGTCTTCTGTTTATGGGTCTACTTAAGTTATCGTACAAGCTGCTGGCAACCTAGCCAGTCCGCCACTGATGACTCCTCAACAACTTATGTGATGTAATCTCCTTTTGTGGTGGAATGGTTCACAATTTCTTCAAAAAAGCAAGACTGTTGAACTTAGTGATGAAAATGATATCTAACTGATGATGACTATCTTCATGTGCTAAAAAAGGAGAATCTGATAAGACACTAGCGTTAATCTTTTCACTCAACATTTTAGATTCAATTTAACATCAGTAATAATTACTTGGGCCATTCAGTTGTGTTTCTTTTCAGGTTTGCAAACAATTCAAGAAACTTAAAGTAAGTTAGATGGACTTTACTATCATGGAGTTACAAAGGCACAAATTATTTAATATAATATTATCAAAAATTGCATTTCAGATAATGTTAAATTGCTTCTTCCAAGGGAAGCAGCCTGCAAGATTAAAATCTGAATCCTTCTAGATGCCCAGATAGTAATTCTTAGTTTGCAGCAAGCTTGCCACAAATTCTTGTTTCATGACAAGAGTGCAGTTTGCTACAAATTTGTCATGACATGCAAGCTCTGCAGGGGTTAACGAAAGCTCCGAAGTCATCATGAACGAACTTGCAGCAAGCTTGCCGTTTGCTTCGTGCAAACATATTGCAAATTACAGCAAAACAAAAGTACGAAACACAACCCGGGATAGAACCTGCGACCTCCCGGTTCCGGAAGCGGTGACGCCAACCATTGAGCCAGCTGAACCTGAGAGGAGAGGATAGATTTCCCGCCAAAACATCGTTCGATGCGATTCGTATACGATTTATTTTAAACTATTTTCTGGTTTTCATTAATTTTTTGAGTTGAGAATATGCTTTGAAGTCAAAGAGAGAGCGATTTTCGCTAATAACTACGTTTTGCTAGTAGAATAAATTATGAAATTAGAGTTCGAAAGTAATTACTTTAAAATGGGACAAAATGTCTAAGTTATTATTTTTCAACAAACATTGACTGTTTTTTAGATTTAATTTTGTTTATAAACGCTAAAATTTCAACATTAAGAAAAAGTCGATATAGTTTTCTTTCAAGTGCGAGTGATATATTTAGTAAAAAGATGGAAAATGTTTCAAAATTTTTTTTTATAAAAAAGTTAGTTTTTTTTACAAATTATCATTGATTTATTGAATTAATAAAAAGAAGGACGGTCTAGGAGATGCTATTAAAAATCGGATGTTTTTTTTAAAACAGAGACAAAGATAATTATCTCTTTGTGCTGTCTTTGCATCAAGCTTGTTTTGCAAAATTGCAGCAAGTTTGATTTGCAAAGAGGTGGCGCTACTTGTCACATCGAACTTGCTACAAGTTCGATTCAAGTTTGATGCGTCAAATTTTGCCATGACAAGTCAAAATCAAACTTGCTGCAAACTTACGTGCTATCTGGGTGATAATGGAATTTTACAAAATAGTTCTGTAAATTTTGACAAGAAACGTCCAATCATTCTTCCTGACAAAAGTAATTTCATTAAAATTGTTATTCTGTACTTTCATTTGAAAAATATGCATATTGGTCAGCAAAATTTGTTGTATTGTGTTCGCAGATAATTTTGGCCTTTAAACGGAAGAAGTATCTGTAGAAAAATTGTCCACAGTTGCATTACCTGTTTCAAAGCAAAACCGTTGACAAATGATCAAATTATGGGTAGTCTACCTAAAGAGTGCGTGAATGTAAATTCTCCTTTTAATTGCACAGGTGTTGCCTTTTGCGGACCATTTTTCATTAAATATAAAGGTCAGAGAAAAGGTATATATCATAAAATTTATATTTGTATATTTGTCTGTATGGTTACTAAGGCTGTTCACTTAGATATTGTATCTGATCAAACATCTGAAGCATTCATTGCTTGTTTAAAAAGATTCTTTTCTAAACGAGGTAAATCGAAAATGATTTTCAGTGACAATGGTAAGAATTTTGTAAGTGCCAATTCAGAATTAAAACTATTGATTCTTATTGTGACTAAGCATGATAATTGTCTATCTAACTTTATATCTGAAAGAGGTATTCAATGGAAATTTCTTTCTCCCAGAGCACCTAACTTTGGCGGCTTGTGGGAGGCAGGTGTTAGGTCCTTCAAATTTCATTTAAAACGTGTCGTAGGAGTCTCAAAATTAACCTATTAAGAATTTTATGCTATTTTGCACCAGATTGAAGGAATTTTGAATTCCCGTCCTCTTATTCCTTTGTCTAGCGGCATGGATGATTTAGAGCTTTTGACACCTGGACATTTTCTTATTGGTAGGCCAATAACTGCCATTGTTGAGCCTACTTTAACAAATGTTGAAAACAATCGGTTAAATTTATGGCAGAAAACATCAAAAATGGTACAAAACATCAATATGGAAAAGGTGGCAAACCAATTATTTAAGTACGTTACAACAGAGGAATAAATGGATGACAAAGAAACAAAACTTAAAAGTTGGTGATATGGTTTTACTAAAAGAAGAAAACCTTCTATGTTGTAAGTGGAGTTTAGGTAGAATTGTCGATGTATTCTTTGATAAAGACAATGTAGTAAGAGTAGTAAATGTTAAAACCCATTCTGGCATCTATAAAAGGTCCATTTCAAAAATTGCTCTCTTGCCACTAGAAAACTGATACTCTTTTGTATAGTTAAATTCTGAAATGTGTACCTTGAAAATTTTATTTCACTTATATTACTTTAGCTTCTCTTTAATTATGTGCTGTGTACTAATTGAAATTGAAATTCATTTATTACTTTCGATATGTTTTACTTGTTTTGTTGGGTTTTTTTCATGTATACTTTAATTCTTCCAATAGACGTTAATGCAGGCATCTTTTGATTTCCAAAACCGTATAATTTATTGACAGAAGGTTCAAGTTTCAGTTTAAATTTCTGAGCATCTGAAATCTTTAATCATCATGAACTCCCTGTATCAATTAAAGCTTGCACGTTATCACAATTATTAAATTTTGCTTTCTTCAAATATGAATTACTCTCCTCTGAATTCTCGCCAACTTGTCTAACAGATAAGCTTTCATCACTTGAATATTTACTTTCCTTGGAGACAGAGTTTATAGCTTTATGGCCTGTTTCATTACATTCTCGGCATGTTAAAACTGATTTTGGCAGCGGGCAGTCCTTTGAAATGTGCCCAAAATTAGAACAGTTGAAGCATTTTGGCTCGCCCCTCTCATAATGTGTAATATCATACAGCTTTTTCTTTTCGTTGGATGTCATAGCGGGATCATCTTTAAAGGAGTTCCGTTTGTCATAATACCCTTCCTTACTCGGTTGTTTACTCCTGAAAGTTGACCTCAAGGTACGATAGTCGTCCAGTTTTTCAACTAAATAAACTGGCGAATTCAGCTTAGACCAGTCATCTATAAAATGACCTTCTACTTCTTGAGACACTTTATGTTTAATCTGATCCGTTATGATAAGATCGCTCAACTTTTCAAAACTATGTGCTTTAACTCTATTTACCTATTCATTAAAAAAACTTTTTAATTCATAGGCAAGTATTTCCAGGTGCTTCCTAAATTTTTATTATGCATAAAAAACTTTTGGCGAAATTTTTCTGGAGTTAACTTATACCGTTTTAATAATATATTTTTAACTTCGCTATAATAGTTTGCAATCTCATCTGGTCCTCTGGCGATTAACTGCGCAACGTCAAACGGCAATAAGCCAAACAAATGAGTTACCCAAGTATTTTCTAATATTTCAGCTTGTTTGGCTATGGCTAGACATTCGCATACTATAAACTTTATATCATTTTCATCGGAAATTAATTCTTTGTAATAAAATGATAGTTCTAACTTTATTTAATTTGTAAAATGAATTGCTTATTATTTGTTTTCATGACTGAATGAAAAACCTACCTTCGTTCCAAGACGTATTTTGTGCTTCAATTCCATTTCATCCTTTTCAAGCTCTGTTCTTCGCTTTCTCCTTAGTTCCTCCATTTGAATTACTTTCATGCTTCCAGTTCTGCATCTTGACGTTTCCGTTTCATTCTTCCTTGCCTTTTCCGTACTTCAATTTTTCTTGCTGCTCATTCCTCAATCTTCTTCTTGATCGTCACGGTTCCTTCTTGAATTTTCTTTCACTTGCCTTCTTCATCTTGAATTTCTTTCATTTCTTTCTGTCCATTTTCTTCTCTTTCTCTTCTTTCATTTATTATCAGTATTCAACCTTTTCATTGGGGTACTTAACTCTTTTACGCCAAATCATCGTTTTCACCTTATCTTATATTGTCATCGACTTTTCCTCCCAGTTCTCAGCTAATATTTTTTTCGTTCCATTTTATTCAGCGAGTGTTAGACATTTTCACCTCCTATATTTTATTGATGATATTTGTAATATAGTCGATGCCTACTCCGCTATTGCAATTATAGAGGAGCGAATCATAATTTCGTAACGTTCTTTGAAATTCATCCTTCCGCTACTAATTTGTCAGTGAAATTTTCAGTCATAGGTTTCTAATTATCCTTAATTTGAGTTTCGTTGGTTGATTGACATCTCATAAGATTCTTCTAAAAAACTAAACAAGAATTTATTAGAACATCAAAACATAACTATTGTTTCTGTACCTGCGTGTACAACGTAACTGTCTTAAACCGTACTCATCTTCCTTATTTTAAATCAAATTCAAAGTAAGTCAACATCTGACTTCGTTGCCACTCATCATCTAGATATCATACACTATTATAACAATAAATAAGTTGATGCCATAAGCTGGTCATAAATAATAAATACGCTTACAACTTCTGTTCTCTCAGTTTTAACTCTTATAAATACTGCTGCAGCATATACATGTATTTTGACTTGTATCGCAAACATGTGGATGAAATTTCCTGTTTCTAAAACCTAACATTAAAATGGATGACTATCTAACCAAAAATATTATAGTTCATCAAAATAATAATATTTGTCACTAGTTTTAACTTCAATGTCACAGTGTGTTTGTTCTCGCACCTGGTTAGTTGGGAGCGTTTGCCTTTCACCGGACGTTAATGGCTTTTTTTCTCGAACGAAAGAAGGGGGCTCGATTCGCAACGCTCCTCGGTCAAGCTTCGGAAAATTCGCTTACGTTGTAGTATGTATTGCGCAGCAAATCTGCCAGATAGTCATAAAATATTTTTGTTTATGGTTTCAGATTCAGTTCGAGTTTTAATCGCCGTATGAACTATAGTACGGCGAAGCGTACATTTGTTTCCCAATTCGAAATTATGTTGGATTATTTTAAAAAATATTCAAATATGGAAAAGATCGCATCTTTCAAAAGACACCAAGGGTAAGAGGTGAAAGCATTTAATCTCTGCTTTATATAAGATGCATTATAATGCATCTTTCTTTGCTTTCATAAGTTCATTGAAAGAAAGTGAGGTAAAACCATTTATCTTTTACAGAATATGTTAAATTTATAAGGCTATATTGAGTAATATTTATGGGGAATTTAAATTGCAAAATTCTTTTTCAATATATTGATACTCTTATCAGTTTTCTAGAGAGATGAAAGTGATAAACTTTTTCCATGACAACATTTTAACATGAACAAATCTTATAAATTAATATTATAAAACTATTTTTCCAATTACATATAAAAATAAAACATGAAAAAAAGCATAAATTCAGCAAGTTTTCACAACATTAAAAAAAATTACATTCTTTATCAAGAACAAGAAAATTCTTTTTATTGTCATTTTGTTACCATTAAATATTTACCAAATTTCTTTGAATAAAACCCAAATAAAAAACATTGTACGATATATAACATGTGAGGAAATCAACTAATACCCTAAAATGTTTAAAAATGGTACCAATTAAATTTAATAAGATAATATTATGTAATTAAATTCCTTAAATGTAATTGATCTTGGCTAATTATCAACTATCACATGACTATCTTGATGGTAGTAAAAGATTAATTACTTTAAAGATTTAATGAAGGCTTAGATTGTCGTAATATATTGGTTAGATTAAATTATTTTAAAATTAGATAAAAAATTTAACTACTATTTAAAAATTCAAAGTAATTGATAAATTCTTCTTCTTCAGATTGGTCAAATTGATTACAGATGATCTCCTGATAAACCCTTTCAAAACACAAATAACGTTCAACGATTGAAGTGCCATTTCCAGGTACAGAGTTGAGTGAGAAATCGGGGAGTCCTTTTTTCGACCAAGCGAGATCCCAAACTGGTTGGAAAATAATTGACCGACTGATGATGGCGGATTGTCTCTAACTGAACGAATGACCATAGAATCCATAGAGATTTGCGGTTCATGCCGAAGAGATTGACGTTGAACCTAACCAGGCGAGACCTATATCTTTAAATCATTATTGATTGCCACGCCCAGACAGCACGATAAGTGGGATCCGTTGATCTTGATCCTCGATTTCTCTACCACCTGTGTCTATATGCAAACCCTATTCGTTGAAGAGAAGTGTTGTTTCGATATCAGAACCTATCAAATTTTCAAGTTAAAATAAAGGGCTTCTAGACGTTAATAATTGTATTTGAAAGGGTTATCATAAATGTAATCCATTGACCAATCTAGCTATGTTTATCAATTATTTTAGATTTTTTTAAAGTAAGCAAATTCTTTTAATCCAACTTAAATACTTAATTTAATACTTATCATTTTAGTGAATGTTAATAAATCTTAAAGTAATAAATTCCACATCAACAAGATAGTCACAATGATGTTAGTTGATAATAGTCAAGACACTATAGGTGACTTAATTGCTTTTGTCATTATCTTGGTTAAATTAAATTAGTACCATTTTTAAACATTGTGATTGATCATATCATTACAATTTTTGTTTGGGTTTTAATTCAAAGAAATTTGCTCAAATATTTACAAAGTACGAAATCTGACAATAAAAAAGAATTTTTCTTGTCTGATAAAGATGTAATTTTTTTTAATGTTGTGAAAACTTGCTGAATTTAATTGGGCCATGTTTTATTTTCTTTATGTAATTGGTAAACAAATGAGTTTGTATTAATTTTATAAGATTTAATTCAAAATACTTGTCAGCGGAAGAAGTTTACTTTTCCTCTCAGAAAAACTGGTAAAATTACATCACATATTGAAAAAAGACTGCAATTACTTTTCTATGTATAATATTATATGTATATTTTGCAAAAGATAAATGGTTTACCCCAACAATGACTATGAGCAAGAGAGAGCATTATAATGCATCTTATAAGAGCAGAAGCAAATTTTTCCACCTCTTTACTATTGGTTTTCTTTTGAAAAGATGCGATCAATCCTTTCCCACTTAAAATTTGTGGATATTTCAAAATACCCATCATAATTTCAAGAATTAGAGGCAAATGTAATGCTTCTGATAGTTTCTTTGGCATTCAAAACTCGAACCGGAATTCGAAACCATAAACAAAAAAAATATCGATCGTTTGATTGCCGCGCAGCATAAATATGTCACCCCAGTTTGGTGTTGAGATGTGTTAGACTGAGGCAATGAGTATCAGACCCCCCTTTTCGTTCGAGAAAAAAGCTACACGTCCTGGTGGGGAAAGGCGAAAATGCTCAACCCAACCAAATTCTGAGAATAATCTACATAGAACTAAAAAACCTCGCAAATACTATATTAAAAAAGAAAAGAAATTAAATAAAACCGTTTCTTTCATGTACATTTATAATGGTCTATTCTGTCCAAAAAATGTTAACAAAGTGGAAAAGTGATGTCTCCAACCCACCAAAAAACAATGTATCTGATTCAAAAGACGAGGTGAAACATAACTAAAATAAACAAACCTTAAACTGATTAATTGGTTTGTCTATTTGCGCCCCCTGCTGGGTTGGGAGACGTCAGTTTTTAGCATGTTAAGCAACGTCAAAATGATCACCCCAACCCAACCGGGGGGTACCTGCATTGACCCGCAAAATCAGTTCTTGCATCAGATATTAAAATTAACGATAGAAAAAATATTTCTATTAAGGAATAACACGTTGTCTCTGAGTTTCGGAATACTTTGGATTGTCTGACCTTTGCTGATCCTTTACAGATAGAAAATAAATTATGAGGATTTGCCTGGTATAAACCCTTTCAACCACGAAACCGCAGATTATTGATCGTTTTGACCAGACCCAACCGAATCAACATCATGCACTTTGAATCCTGACAAGATCTGAGTTCAGGTCTTCGCGAGTCCAAAAATGGAAACCATCCAGGAAGAAGAAAAATAGAGAACGTCTTATCTTGAATTAAAAAACACGTTATGAGAGGAACCAAACAAAATCAGGCTATCGGTTTGAATATCTGATTAAAAACTGTTTTTTGACATTTCCCGGCGTTTTATGATTTTAACGGGATTTTGAAATTGATACAATTTTTTCTGTCAAAATATTATGATTTCTGGAAGAAATGAACTGTTAGTTAAAAAAATAAATATTTTGGAAACCCAACCGAAATGCCTTTCTTTCACGACTAGTTTAATCCATAATAGCACAAGGTGTTTCATTATCGTGCCATGACGATATTTTCACGAATAGTGTTCGCGTTCAGTGAATATCAAAGTGCCGTATGTTCTGTAGGAAAGTTAATAATTTTCAATAAGTTAGTTTTCTATGTTGCAAAAGGAGAAGTGGAGACTGATTTATAAAGCATTCACACCGTCAATGTTTTTTTCTCAAACAGCTGGAAAAGGAGTTTTCAAACAATAAATATTAAACAAAAATTGATTAATACTGTCTGATTAATTTTGATAAGGTTTTAAACTACGTTTTCGTCAACTTTATCAAATGTTTGTGTAAATATATGCAGTAATTATTTACCAGTGTTGTAGTAACTGGAATAATACTATACTAAAAAACTGAAATTCACTTATAGCTAGGGTAGATGTTCCAGCTTTGGCCACATTAAGAACATTTGAATGGAAATTTACTAGTAATAGAATGACTATTTAAAGCATATTAAATCATATCTATTCTTTAAAGCAAATTTTATTATTGCTAGTTATAAATTTTTTCAAATAATATATTTTAGATTTTGAGTTAAGAATTTTTAAATAAATTGCTTAATTTGGTACCTAGTTTTAACAATAATTAATATTATATTTTCTTAACAGACATTTTAATGAATTTTAAGCAAAATAAATCATGTATAATATGTATTTAGTACATTATTTTCGTTACTTTAAATACCATTTTTTTTATGAATTTATAAATATATGTAATAAAGCTTACTCCAAACCGATTTTAACTGCAGAATCAAAAAAAAGAGAAATGGGAATTGTGAAAATAATAATTTAATTTGGTTGATAAAATACAAATTGTATATACCTTATTAATTTTTTTTTGGGGATAAAAATATGAAAAATAGGGAGAGTGAAGGAACTACATTGCAAAAGTTAGATTTAAAAAAAAATATCTTACAAATCAAGAATTTACTACTAGTACCAACACATCCATCAATATATTTTTTATAATTTTTAATTGTAATTATCGTCTTTATCAGAATCATTTTAAATTAGAGCAATCCATGCACATAAAAAAAATATTCCTCATCACTGAAGTCAGGTTTCTCAAGTTGGAAATTTCCAATTGTACCAGAGGGTAAACATTCAAAATGAGATGTTTTTGACATTCCATTTTGAATAATTCTTTAACTGCATTACCAACTTTAGATGGTGAGGCAGCAAAATTTTTTATGGAAATGTTAATTTTGTTTCTTATTTTAAATTGAGCACCATTAATATGTAAAATGAAAACAACTAAAAAGTTACTTTTATTTCAGAAACAAAGCATCATTTACTTTTATTTTAGAGCAAAACTAAATTAGTTGATTTTACTTCATCCAGATATTCTATAATACTAGAAAAACACACATGAGGTTATGTGCCCAAAATTGAACATATAGTGCTTTCCTCTTGGCCACCTGCATGACCAAACTGCACGATAGTAAATTTAAAGTACCAGTTTTGCCACCACCCATTTAATCTTAAAAATAATTAATTTTGATAATATGAGTCGGAATAAAAAAGAAAGCTTGCCTCATAAACCCAGGCAGTAGTAAGTTTTCAGATTAATCATTTAATTCTGAGAGCTTTTGAAAACCAAAATACTTGTTCCTTAACAACTTGAGTATGACATGATCATGCATTTAATTTTTACAGGTCAGATGTTTGAAAGAAAAAAAATGAACCAAATATCAATTTTAGGATTCTTTTTTGATTTTATATTGTTGGGATTTTTTCATATAAAAGTGTTACTTCAAAGCCAAAACATTCAAATAAAGCCAAGCTTTGGCCAAATATTCGTTTAGTATTCTACAGACTGAATATTTGGCAAAAGGGATCTATTATTAAGGAATATTCATTATATCCCAGAATGAATATGCTAAAGTTTTTCTCTCATTTCTGAGTATATAAGGTTCAGAGTTACCAAATCTTTATACATACTGTGGTGATCTAAATTCTTTTCTTATTTGGTAATACATGTTCATGTGTCAAAATTTTTTATTTTGTATAATAAACTAAAAAATCTATCTGGTACTGTCTGAGTTAAATATTAATTTAGATGTATCTTTCTTGCAGGCTGAGACTTTACCTCATTACTGGGAAATGCCAAACAGATGTTGAGACAGTTTTGTGACATTGGAAAATGAAATAATTAATTCTTGCAGTAAGTTTACATACTTTCTAAAATAATTCGACATCGACATAATAATACAAATCTATTAAAATACCTATAAACTTTTCTGCATCAAAATATGATTAATATTTCTATCTATCTAATCAAATGAATACACCTATTTCCCCAGTGTATAGAATCATCATGCTTGACGTCAGTAGATTTTGGATGCGTCTGCAGATTATTTTGTAAAAAAGTTATGTACTATAAAATAACCAATCATTAAAATATCAAAGTTAATTCATGCTTCAGAAAAAGAAATTGACACTATTATAAACGCATTGACAACCTTCCTCTCTACAGCCCTCATTGCCCCCCCCCCCCCTCCCCAAGCGAAAGGGGTCTCCTAGCTTACTGCGACGGACCTTGAAGTAATGCTTAGGGCTCCTCATATCAATATTGGTCTCGGCCAATGTTTTCACACGCTTTCATCTGAGCACGCTTGGCAATGGAGTTTTGTTTCTGGAAATTATATCGGCGCTTTTTACTTTGAGATTGATGCGAAATAGGATAAAATTGCTGATTTTGTTCATTATTACTAAAAAAATTAAAGCAGCATTATTTACATTCACCATGAAATAAACTGCTTCGATCGACCACGCTTCGTAATTCAATCATTTTACAAACGGGAGATGTAAAAAAAAAAAAAAAGAAAGTAAAATTGATGAAGCTGACGAGGGAACAGAGTTCAAGCCAAGATTACTCCCACTTTAAACGCTCTAAGTCTCGACATATTTTGGGAGATGAGGAAGAAGAAATATTCAAGAACAGATGGACACTACCAAAATTACTGTGGAAATCTGGCTTCCCCTCGAGTCGCCTCAGTCACAGTGTCACCAGAATTTGCAGCAGAAATTAATAAACATAAATCAGATAAATGTGCTAATAAATATCAAAGTTTTGTTTCATAAAAAAAAGTTACCATTTATCGATTAAATTAAAACATACAAAGAAAGACATTTTTACAATACGTGTAACTGAACGAAGTACAATTT
>BGPR01038485.1:0-14690 GCA_013235015.1 Araneus ventricosus | reverse complement strand
CAAAATTCTAAGTATTTCTAGTACGGTAGAACTTTAGAGACAAGACTTTCTCGTACATTTCCATATTTCGACGCATTTTGTGTTGAGCTTTCTCGTGACACGTTAATCAGCTTAGAAGAAAAACGATAGAGCAAGGAACACTGATATCAAAATTTTAAATATTTCTAGTACGGTAGAATTTTGTTTATTATTGTTATTTTTTCATACAGAAATATAGTTGGCTTACAAATAATGTAATATAATTGGCATAACAATGTTTCCAAGTAATAATAAGCATATTTGTTCATAAGAAAGAAACAGCTGCCTACTTCGAGAAAGTCACCCACTATTTATGATGCGGAAATTAAAACAAGATTTTTACAGTGAATCCTACAATTTCTCTCCATCTGTCACAGTCGAAATTAATATTCAAATACCGACGGATATTTAAGGCATCCACTATCTCTGTCCTCGCGGCAGCATTTATTTCCATAATGCACAACGTCAGGTCACTAATTCATTATTTCACGCTCGTGCGGTGACAACGCAAACTGGTCGAAACCGCTTTTAGTTAGAATTTTAAAACAGGAGACGGTATAGTCTTGCTTCACTTTCACAGTTTGATGTTGCGGGGTAATTAAAAACGGCAACTGCGGAAGAAAACTCTTAATCGCATTATAATCTCACAAATTAATGGCTGGGGAACACTGAATCACAGAGCAGAAAATATAATGGGACAATAAAATCGGACACTGGATGTGCCCATTCACATTAGCATTCGAGGATTAAAAGTCCACATCTCTTTAATTATTTTACTTCGAGTTTGAAAACTGAAACTCGAAAAGTTGTTGATATTTTGAGTGAGGTATTCAGTGTAATCCGTTTCCTTGCGTTTAAATATGCAACTGTAGAGAAACAGTTTTGACATTTAACATTGTAGTACCTTCAGTAACTGGGGAGTTAAAAGTGGTATTTCAATTTTTCTTGGTAAATATTACGTGAGTTCTAATCGATACTGAATTTATTACTTGAAAAGGAAGATTTTACCGATATTTCAATGAATTTCCAATATAATAAGTCTTATAAACATTTAAAATTGCTTATAACGTTATAATTCTATGCGTAATCTCCTCTGTTGCTTGTGGAATCTGTACCGCTTCAGCAATTCTTTCCACTGCTTATGTTTTCGAGCATGTTATATCACAGCATTTGTACACTTTCATTACAAGAATTCCTATCACCCACTTTTGATATTCATCATCCTTTATAGTCTTCCTATTAACCGAATCTTTACGAACTCGACTTTCAAAATAAAATAACATTGAAAATTAAATTTCATATGTTCGAACTGAAGGCATTTAGTGATCAAGATTGAGAAGAAAATTGCAGAATACATTAGACATAATGATATATATAAAGTGGAAATATTTTGCTTTATTTGCCTCTCATTCGCTTTGAAAATTTATAATTCGGATTCTAGTATTCGGTCAATCGATTCCCTCTATATATCTCAGTCTGTTTAATTTTTTTTTAAAAAAAGTAATTTTCTTTCTTTAAAGTGCTGTTTACAGATTTTCAATTCAAATTCTTGAAAACGAAATAAATATAGCACACTAAATAATTTTGTCTGAACTTTTTGTTATTTTGGAAGTGCTCGTGAAAATACGAGGCATAAAATATGTTACGAATTATGGGGTCTGTATACGGCGAATCAAAAATTAAAATTTATTTCAAATTTTCAACAAGAATTATCAAAAAAATATCTAAAATCAATTAGCTATTCCCAGGACAAGGGCCCTGTGGCTTATGTCTAAAGGTTCGGTTTAATCCTCTAAGCGTTTGAGCCGTATTTTTGTGTTTTTAATTTTCAGCTCAAAACAGATAATTCAGGCTTTTGCGAATAATTTCTTCAACAACCAGACATAAAATGTGTGTTCGTGGAGACAAAGGTTATCCAGACTAGTACGTAACACACTGCCCCATAATAGAGCAAAAATTCCTTGCTACGATTTATAAACATAATCAAGACCCTACATGAAATAAGATATGACGTCATCAATGAATAAGTTATCATTTAAAGGAATGCATTATCTATTCCATAATTCCCTTGGAAACTTTGTATTAATTTATACGCATACTTTTATTTTCCTTCTTTTTGTGATTATCATTCGTGCAGAAAGCGTGTTGTTTAAATGTATATCTTACGAAGTCGCTTTCATCAAAGTTTATTAACAATAATATTAGTGTCATCCATTCAATGCTTCTATTAAATGTACAGGTATATATCGAAGGGCTTTTTTGTACTAAATTATTGACACTCTTTCCTTTCGCATCTGACCTATTTTATCGCTCTGTCATAGTTTTTGAGATAAAATTGATAATTTCCAAAATTTCTACTTTACTACAAAAAAGATAATATTTTCCCAACCATACTTTTCTTTATTCGAAAGTAATTTTACTTGATAAAAAAACGCCATACCGTGTATATGAATCAGCTTGAACCTGCATAATAATGGACAAAATGCTATGTAAACTGGTATTTTACCAAAAGCAATTTTACCTTTACTTGTGAAATTGCTACTTCTGGGACTTAAATAGCATTCATGAATGCCATGATGACAAAAATTACTATTCAAATTGCCCATATACGGTAGCACAAAGCCGTTAATATCTCATTTGTCTCATAACTTTAATCTGATGAGTCTTTAACCATCACATAGATAGGACAACCGTAATGTTGTAGCTCATCGTGACATGATTGCACATTGAATAGATTTATTGCTAATGATGAAAGACAGGAAATGTTAACACATCAACTGGTCAGAAGGAACCATGGACCTCTGTTGTGATGACTTAAATGTGGGATGCAGCCCATTCCTTCTTTTGCGCTGAAATTTCCGTTTTAAATGGGCGTTCTTAAATTTAATCTTTTCGTAACCTTAAGATTATTTCAATATTCATGAAGTGAGGGGAAAGCATTTTCTGGATTTTCCTTTAAAATTACCACTTTCAACACATCATAATCTTATATTTATTTGAATATTCATGAAATCAGGGTCAAGCATTTTCTTATTTTTCGTTAAAATTCCTATTTTCAAGGAAAATCTTGGATTTAAAATTTCATGACACACAAATATTTGTAGATTTTTATGTGATATTCAAACGTACTCCATAGACCCAGGTTTTCACATTCATGTAAACAGCATCGTTTACTAATCCTAGCAGCTCCCTCTTTCACTTGGTATGAACCACAAGAACGATCTCACTCCCAGAAGCATAAATAAAATCGAAATTCGTGAAAAAGACACTGTATTTTTCAATCCTAGGATACAAGCAATAACCTTTTTCTTTTTCCATTATTTTTTTGACTACTGTTTTTCAAAATAAATTCAAAATTTCCCTAAAAGAAAAGTGAAATTGGTGCATACCAAGACAATGATCTGTATCAACCTCTTCACATTACCTTTGAATATTCACAAAAGAGTCTAAAGATACTAACTTAACTCGATAGGAACACAACCTTAAAAATATATTTTTTAAAAATGTCACAAACAACCTCGCTTTATTTTTTTACTTTTAATATGCTGGCATAGATTAATAGAATTCCTCGCCCGCCCGGCCTACCCATTGGGTAACAGATTATAATTAATCTACAAAATAATGTATGCATTATTTAGATTTGTTTTTTAAATTCCAAGAAGAAAATTAATAATGCAGGGAAATGACAGCTGTGTAAAAGATTATGTGCAGAGACCGAAAAAAACGAAGATGTGTTCTTCTGTGCTCAATAAAAAAAACAACTTGACATGAGTTTGTAATAAATATTCGGAAGTAAAAATACTACAACATGTAACTTCGTTTCACACATAGCCTGAACCTCTAAAATTATTAAACATTTCATAAAACCCTATAACAAAGGAGTATTGAAATTTTAAAGAGCTCTTATGTTACACATTTTATACATATGTTAAATTGAATGAAAGATATATATTATAAAGCAAAAATACGAGGGCTATTTTTTAAGAAAGTTAAGTTTATCAATGTCGTTTCAAATTTCGAACATGCAGACTCCCGGCATTCTCTGCTCGGAATCCCACACCATTTATATTCCCGGTGTCAGTCTATTCGCTTCGTAATGTGGGGTTAAAATGTTTAAGGAGACATACGACCATTAAACAGCGAAAAACCGGGGTGAAAACTGTCAAATTCGATAACAAACTTTATATCTCTGAAACAATGCTATTCACAAACTCAATTTTTTCTAGAAAAGTATTCTGTTCCTTCTCTTATAGTTCATACATTTTCAAACCTTTATACTGGTATGTATTTATTTGAGAGAGTAATAAAATATGGGTATAATTTTTTGAGAAAAAATGAGAAAGTCACCTTGCGCTCATGATTACGGATAAAATATTGGTCTAAACACAATATTTTGGGTACCTAAGTAATTTAAACAGTCTATTTAAGAAACTGAACAAAAATTTATTAACATTTAAATTTAATTTCTATTTTATATACCAATTTAAAATAAAATGTTAAAAATAGTTAAAATTTCAACTTTTTTTACCCTCCCCCCCCAAAAAAAATATTCTTTAGAAAAAATATGTACAAAATTGTGGTTCGATTTGTAGAACATAGCACAATACATACTCATTAAAAATTTCATTTAAAAATATTCAATTGATCTTGAGATATTATGCGCGCAATATAAAAAAAACACATTTTGAGATATAGCGCTTTAAAGGTATGGCCGTTTTCAATGTTTACGTTAAACAGCTGATACATTTTCCTTCATAACTTTCATAATTATAGGAATTTTTTAACGTGGATTATTTCAAATTGTTCAGAAAAGACTGGGGAATAATATATATATTTTTAATAAAATCGAAAATTTTCGAGGTTTAACAGTCATATGTCCCCTTATGAAAATCGAGGACCCGCTGACTATGAAGGTTTCACATCAGTTCTTTAACAGCAAGATACATTAAAGCTCCGGATATGCATCACCCGACATACAAAGCATACGGTGACAGTCAATTGAGAAAATGGGTGAGATTCTTCAAGAAGGTTGGGGAAGCGTCGACATGAAATATCGTTCTGACTCGCCATCTGTAAAGCAATCGCAAAATCCTGGCAACTATGTTTGGGGATAAGCACAGTGTTTTGTTGAACTTTTTACCACAAGGATCACCTCTTCTGTCATCTGATAACCTTCTTTTGTTGCAGGCATTGAAACACCGATAAAGAAGTGTAAAAAGACTGTGATTAATTGGCTACCATAACAGACGAAAGAGTTCTGTAAGGGATATCCCAAAATTCTTTGTTCGTTACGATAAATACTTAAACCGACAAGGAAATTATGTTGAAATATAGAGAATTATATGTAACATCAGAAAATAAGCGATTTTTTGCAATTTTTTTATTTGTTTTGATTTTATTTCAAAATGGACCTTACTTAAAAAACAGCCCTCAGTAGATCAGTAGAAAACAGTAGATCTTAATTCATATTCAACGTTAATTTAGAAATTCTAATATCAATAATAAATTTTCAATTAAATTTTATATAACAGGATAAACATGTGACATTTTTAGATTATCTTCATTTTGAGTTATAACTTCGTTTTAAAACTGCTAATTTAGACTTAAGAAGTTGTTTGGAATTATTTGTAACTTAATTCATTTAAAAAAATGTTATAAGTACAGATATTCAGAGCTCTGTAAAATCTCTGTTGAAATTATATTCTTTTCAATGAATTAATCAACAAGTTAGCATATCATCTCCTCTATTCTCGAATCCTTTTTCACGGCCATTAGTTTCTTTGGCATTAGTCTGTAATTTTAATATGTACCTATTTGTGAAGCTCCGTAACTAATAAAATCATATTTTGTACAAAATCAGCTATAAATATTTAATTATCGTATTGGCCATTTTCTCGCCGAATAATATATCAGCAGTGAGCTATCATGAAACAAAAATTGTGACAAGACAACTAAGTTACTTTCTGCTGGTAACTGGCTGTTATTGGTGATTATCAGAATAATAATGGTATTTTGAGCAAATGTAATAAAATAGCGGTTAACCCGGGAAGAACGCCGGGCCCATGAATCCCAACACAAGCCTTCGAATATGTTCAAGGAAAGCTAGTCGACACGGATAAACTCTTATTTTAATACATTGAATATTTTACCACTATTTATATTGAATAATAATATATTTCAAGTTATTATTATTCAATGTACTTGTTGTTCCTTGTCGCAGACACATTCCTTAATAAATTGCTGCTTTTGAAATAAAAATTAAAGAGTGGCATAAAAAAATAATAAAATAAACTCGTTGCCTCATATCGTTAGTAATATTTATCTCAAGCCGAAATTTAAAAGACGTTCGCAGCGTCTCTCGATGGGCAGTAGGAAAGCTCATTTGCCAACAAGTTCTTTATATTAAATTGTAATAGTTACTCCATTTCTATTCGCGATAACATCTTTTATGTTCATCTTACTGAACAGGGAGATAAAAACAATATACTGGGTGGAGGGAAGGAATAATTGAAAATGCACCTTTGAAATGGGAAGTGTTCTAACAAAAAAAATGTTTGCGAGATGTCCTAAGATAGCAAAGAAAAGTTAATTGCCTTTGTAGTAAATGTTCTTTCTAACAGTAATGTATAGCTTTTTAAAATTTTATACGAATCCTAAATGGCATGATCAGAGGGTTTTGTTAGGAATTTTTTGCAATCTGTGTTTCATTTTGAACTTTATCTTTCACAGAAATTATTAATAAAAAATTATAAAATTTATGTAAAATGATGATATCAACAGTAGGCAATGAAACGAGTTCTAAGACAATTTCGTGCAAAATACGAGAACTGTAATTTTGATTTTACTTTTAAAAAAGCTCCGCACTTTAATAAACTTAGCATTGCAAATTACTTGCGATTACTTCCGAAAGTAAGTAACTTGTAACAAACGATTTTCCGCAATTGCTTTTTTAATAAATTTTGGATTTGATTGTTTGAACCAAGAAAACAAGCTTTATACGTTTTCTGAATTGAGATTAAGAAGATTACCAGACATTTTTAAATGAATCCCATCGAGGCGTTATAATTTATTTTCGAACCATAATTTCTTTCGAAAATATGGTTTCATATGTAAAATATTTGGTGGTTCATATGCGTATTGATTAACTCAAAACTGTTATATGAAAAATTCTAATCAGACGAAATAAAAATGAAACGCAAACATGAAATCTTAGTAATAAAAGAAATAATTAAGTTTTGTGTAAGTTTTTTTAAGTATAATAATCTGGTCGTTCATAATTAGTAACAACAAAAAATGAAAACATCAAAACAAAAATTTATTTTTAAAAAATGGAATTAAAAATTTCAAATTTTAAAATTTATTTTGAAAAATTATTCTGAGAAATAAGCTATCTGTTCTAATAATCTGTTTCATATCGGTAGTAATTTAGATTTTTCTTTTTGGTACTGAGTTGCATAATTTACAATTGTATCATTTGATTTAAAGATCTTAGCATTTAAAAAAAAGGGTTTTCTAATTAAAACTACGAATTCAATACATTCTGCCAAATTTGAAGTGGAGCAATTTATACTTTGGCTCTTGAAATTTCAATGATAAAAACAAACGCATACAATAATTAATTTTAATTCTAAAAAAGTTAAATCCGTTGACTAAAAAATTCATTTTATTTTGTATTTTTACAGTTTCTTATTCTTGATATGAAATAATAACTTGTTCTAAATAAAAAAATAATAATACCCAAGAATTAAGACCTAAAGTTAAAAAAATCCTTGCAAGTTTTACAGGTTGCTTATACTATAATTTTCATAAGACCTCATAAAAAAAATTTACGTAAGATTTCTTTTAAAAGGCAGACACGTTGAGTCGAATCGTTTCAACAAACGGTAAGTTATTCAATTCTAAAATAACATTTCTAATAAAAATCCATTTGATATAAGTAATGACAATTTACAATGACATTGAACATAGCAAAAAAATATGACATTTAAGTTTAGTTAACACATCTCATGTGATTTCTGACATTTACGGAGAAAAAAGTGTATTTGTCTCCATTTCTACTTTCGAAGTATAAAAAGAGAAACTAATCTAAACATCAAAATATTCGACCTCGAGAGTGACGATTCTGCGCGTATTAAATATCCTTGAGTCCAAATAATCTTCATTTGGAATTATGTCTGTGAACACGCTCACTCAAATTTTGTAAACGATCACCTAAATAGTACATCTCTATGAAATTTCGATCGAAATACGTTAACAGGAAGGAAGCTTGCCTGTCAGCAAGTGAGCACGATGCTAGATGGATAAAATATGGACTATGATTTAGCCATCAAAATTGTAGATCTGCATCGAATTTTACAACAGATCAGACAAAGGGTTGTCCTTATGCTGGCCTATAGATTCGTGTGTATATGAATGCGGTAGCATAAATACGAACTAATCTATGAATGAAAATCGGCATGGTCTGAAGGGGAAGTTAGTTGTTCTGCATCAAATTTTGCATCTATGGATCAAAGGGAAAATGTCCAAAACGCAAATTTCAAATGAACTAATGAGCTCATTGGTTTGCAATAAGAACCTTATAAGTTTTTATCCCATGTGTTATTCTTTAAAAGTATTTGTCACCTCCAGATTAATAAACTTATGAAAGAAGACAAAAATGGTAAACCGTCACGCAGTTCAAAGAGACAACACATTCTATCAGATAAATTTTCGATTCTAAAGTAATGAATTCACTCCTTAGTGTTGAAAAGCTTGATATCTATTCGTGGTAGTGCTGTTACGTTAGATATTTTCCCTCAGCTTGCGTGGTTTTTACATATGCTGTACCATTAAACCTTTTGGGTTCCACTTGCTATGCGTTACTAATTAGTTGCGTTTCTAATCACCGTGTGGATAGCTGACGTATTACTTTATCTCATGCGCCATCGACACCTTTATTGCTAATGAGGGCTTCTCATGAAGGTCTAAAACAGCAACATACTTTAGCTTCAATATCTAAATACCACGCATAGCAATACTTAGGGAATTTTGATGCAACAGACGGAATCACTAGCGAGATAGGACATTTTGTGACATGATAGAACAATCACATACCGAATATAACTATTTCATAGCAGATGTAACTAACCAACCCAAGTTTTTTTCATCATTAAAATATTCTGGTAAATTTGACAAATAGCTTTTCTCCTAATGGTTTGAAAAGTGGACAAAGAACTCTTTTCTTCCTGTCTATAATCCTTGTCTTTAGAAATGAATAAGAAGTCAGCTTAATCTGAAATTTAAACACAAGAATGAAATCAATATTATTTTATTTTTAATTATTAATCATGTCAGAATCTGATCATTTTCTTTCTCTTTGAATACAATTTAAACCAGCAGGAAACACTCCCTTCGACTTTACATCTATTATACTTACATAATTGCATCTATTATACTTACGTATTGTGTTTTAAAGTAAAGAAAACCAAGTATACGTTTCGGACTTTACTTTTATAAACTTCAATGCTGATTTACAAGTTTGGTGCTAGACCATGCACTGAATGTCTTTTATCTAAGTGTTTGGTTTTAGAGTCTTCGCGGTCCAATAGACCGTGATGACTAGAAGACTAGAGATAGATAGACAATATGTCTTCTCATATGCGGATTTCGTTCAAAATTTGCCAATAATCTGTAATTTTAGTATAATTACAACATACTAAATATCATCCGTCTAGATATTTTTGTTGTAAGTTATCGTGTTTACAGATATGAGAAGGTAAAAATAAATACAATACAGTTGATAGGAACAGATAACAGGTAAGAGAAATGCAAGGAACAGGTAAGTACATGTAATAAATGTAACCAAAATAAACATGAATTGACCAATAATTGTTTTTTATATAATTTCCCCAGATCATCTTAATTAAAAACAGATCATAACATCAATAGCAAACACAAGTTGAATGTAAACCACTATTCTCTTGCTTAAACTTCAGATCCTTGTTCCTTCGAACAGGTTTTATCGATTTTTGTCATCAAAACTCATTTGTTACTAAGTTCTCTGCTGGCCTCCAATCTTGATCTTTATCCTCCGCTTATAAAATACCATAAAGTTTTTAATCTATGAAAAAGAATGCATTCCATTGTAACGTCACAGCCGATGGCCGCTGTATGGATGGCTGAGCAAATTGGAAGTAATATAGACGAATGGTTGTCTTTCAGAACTTATTAACAGCTTAGTTACATTTATGAAACTTTTACAATATTAATTTTTCTTGGCTATGTTAGCTATTCACAAATTAATAATATGAAATACACTCGAGGGAAGGTCATGAACTCTGGTCGAGAGACTTAAGAATAAATGAACGTCCATAACAGGGCCGGGTTTGATACAGTTCCAAATGAACGTGCTCTGGAGGTAGCTCCTTAGTAATTTTAGAGACTAACTAACCTACACTCTGCTGGAAAATTTAAATACCGTCTCCGGAGTTCCGCGCAAACTTCTTTGTGAACATTACCAGATTAATTCATTTCCAAATTGATTTAGAATGTGTAATGTCAATAATAAGTTTTCAATTAATGAAATTTTAAATATAAGGTTAAACTTCGGTAACAATGTTAGATGATTATCGTTTGCAGGTATAGCTTTTTATTAGAAATGTTAATTTAAACTAAAGAAGTGGTTATCAGTTATAATTAGTGATCTAAGTCATTTAAAAAATGCTATAGGTACAGATATTTAGAAATCTGAACAATCTTTGTTGAAATTATAATCTTTTTATGAATTAATCAACAAGTTTTTACAACAACTTATCTCTGCTAATTTCAAATCCTTTCTACGAGTCATTTGTTTCTTTTTTCAAGTCTACATTTTTAAAATATATCTATTTTTGAGGTCTTCTAACTAAAAATTCATCTTTGGAACCAAATCAGCTATACATATTTAATTCTCATATTGGTCAGTGTCGTGTCAACTGACATATAAGAGCCAACTGTGATCAGTGAGCTGCCGTGAAACAAAAATTGTGACAAGACATTTGAATTATTTTTAGTTGATTATCAGATATTGTAGGTGGATATCAGAACAGTAATGGTATTTCGTCGAATTGTAATGAACTCAGTTAACTCTTATTTTAATGCATTGAATTTTTTACCACTATTTCTATTGAATAATTATCTTTATAAATTTATTTCAAAATGCTTTCGCAACTTCATTTTGTATTACTCATTTAATAAAATGCTGCTCTTGAATCAAAAATTTAAGAGTGGTAGAAATAAAAAATAATAAAACGTAATCGAATAGCGTCATTCGATGTGTAGTCCCCTCCCCCCAGCGTCTATTGATGGCATGGGTGTAAGATCAGCTGTAACCAGGGCCTTGAGCAAGGGCATTTGCGCCCACACAATGAAAGTAAGCTCTAAAAATATTGCAATATTTTGATGAAATGAATAGGAGATTAAATTCCCTAAATTTTGTGTACTATTTATAAGAATATGCCGATTGAATATTTTAAAAAGTAAGTAACTTAAGAATAAAGACTAAAAAAATTCAGGTACGTTCATGTTCGATAGTTTTTTTCTTCAATATCTTTAATATGCTATTACGTAAAAGACTAGCTTCTCAAAAATTCTGGTGAATGGAAATTCCTAAGACGATATATGAATTACTGCATAACTAAATACAGTAATTCCTGTCTATAACAATATTGTAGAAACCTAGAAAATATATTGCTATAGACAGGTTATCTTTATAGACAATTTCCGCATCCATTGTTTATGAACCGTGTGCATGTACATGAATATATCTTAGTACACACGTTGATTCATCTTACAAATAATTGCTGATATAAAATTGTATTTCATAAACATATGAAATATAGAATTTTATATACTGATATAAAATTTTGCATTTAAACTTTTTTTAAGATCTTCAAAATGAAAATTGTAGTTGAAAACTGTCATGGTCGTCATTTACGGCACCTTTAAATCGTTTTCCTTTACAATTTTCCACAGCATCTTCAATTACACATTCAAGAGAGTCCGAATGTCTATTAGAACTTATACTTTGTTTATATATCATCCCACCAATTCCCTTAGAATGCTAAAGCAGTCTTGGATGAGGATGCCTGCTCTTGATTGGTGGCAATTGTTTAGCATCCAGTACTTTATTCGATGACCATCATTGGAAGAAGAGTCGTGACCCTCTCGCATCTTTGAGTTTCTGGTACGGATGCAGTGGCGTAGCAACCGGGGGACAAAGAGGCCCCCAGGTCGCTAATTAAGTATAGTAAGTTAATAGTATTAAGTTTAGCAAAGTTATAACTAATTAAGTATAGTTAAGTATATTAAATAAGAATAGCAAAAGGCGCCAGTTTTAGGAGGCGCCATGGAGTCAAAAAATTGCTGAGTTTATGCAATTTTTTAAAGCGAAATATGATGAGGAAGCGTAAAAGTAATACCCTGCCCCAAGCGCTATTTAGGCTTGCTAAGCCACTGACGACGATTAGGGTAAAAAAAATCGGTTAACTTGGAGTTTAGGGTACGCACCTGCTTCTCGCCAAATTTTTTTGGCGCAGTTTCATTTGCCTTCGCCCAATACTGTTTTGGGAATGCAGTGTGCTTTTTATTGCTCTCTTGCGCATGCGTTACCTGAAAAGGAGAGATTGAGCACGCAATGCCTGTGGCATTTCAAATGTGTACCGGGCAAATTTTTTAACTCAAAAAAACATTAGCGGCTTCGCCTTCAGCGTAATAGGATACTAGTAGCTACGCTTTTTCATTAAATGATAGGAATCTAGGTTTTTTTTAAAAAATTCCGAAAACGAGAATCTCCGCATGCAATGCCTGCGGCATTTCAAGCGTGTACCGCGCAAATTTTTTTAAACTTAAATAGACATCAGCGGTTTCACTTTAAACATAGCGAAATACTCGTAGCTTCGCTCATTCATTGAGAAACGAAACACACAGAATAATATACACAGTACTGAACCTATATTCAAACCGAAGAATTGCAGACAAAGTTTTATTGAAATTCGAATGAATCGACCAATCACATCGAAGAGATAAACAAACAATACAATCGAAAAAAGGCGCAATATAGCGTAATGTGCAAAACACAAATGAAAAGATTAATTTCCGCGCATGCGCGCCTTTCTCTTTTTAAAAACATCATTGCGCATCCAAAACAAATGTTCTCTCCTCTCCGTTCTTGGCGGCAAAGAGTTGGCGATCCTAAAAGGAACGAAAAAGTCGGCACCGTAGACTCCAAATTAACCGAAAAATGTTATTATGTCTCTAGCGTCACTTACCCTCGGTACACCACTGGCCACGGTGACAAAACATTCCTGCGTTTATGCCAATTTTTAAAGTCGAATACGATAAGGGCGAAAAAATACCACATCCAGGGCCCCGTTTATACAAGCAAACCCGCTGGTTGTGCCGGGAGGGGGCCAATCAATCCCATCATGGCCAGAGCACCACTTACTCTCGGTACACCACTGGCTACGGTGACAAAACATTCCTGCGTTTATGCCACTTTTTAAAGTCGAATACGATGAGGGCGAAAAAATACCATACCCAGGGCCCCGTTTATACAAGCAAACCCGCTGGTGATACCGGGAGGGGGCTAATCAATCCCATCATGGCCAGAGCACCACTTACTCTCGGTACACCACTGGCTACGGTGACAAAACATTCCTGCGTTTATGCCACTTTTTAAAGTCGAATACGATGAGGGCGAAAAAATACCATACCCAGGACCCCGTTTATATAAGCAAAGCCGCTGATGATGCCGGGAGGGGGCTAAACAATCTCATCATGACAAGGGCGTCATTTACTCTCGCTACACCACTATACAGGTAGTGGAGTTACCAGAAAGTTAACGGCATTACAGCGAGGGAATTCATGTTGCACTTCAAGAGAAGCTAAACAGTGAGGGGACTTCACAAATTGATATTTTTAAAATTTGAATCTTCGAATAGTTATCGAGAAATTGCAATTTAATTAGTGTATTGATTTTAAAAGTTTGCTTGGATATTCAGGACGTATAACTTTCAGAATAAAATTTTAAAAATATCAATTTGTGGAAAACCATCGTCATTTGGCTTCTCTTAGAGTGTAACTGAAATTCAACTGGCTGCAATGCCATTTTTTTAATCTTAGCGGTATTTAACTGTAATTTTATAAGTTGCCATATATAGCTGGCGTTCAAGTTTTGACAAAAAGATTATAATATGTCTCGAATATGTACAGTAAAATTTATCTACTATAAGTACTCGTATATCCTTTACTATTCAAAGTGTTTACTTAGAATTTTAATGCAATGCTTTTCTAACGTATTTTCTAGTATTCTCTAAATTTTGTATTATTTAGTATGGAAGTTGCAATTCATTATAAGTTTTCTCTGAAACTGGGTAAGTCCAAAATCTTTTTCTTCTTCATCAATTTCATGCCAATTTCCTAAATATACTCGTGCCCGAATCTTCACAGCAAAATTTGATTTCAAGCCTCTTCTTTACAGGGATGACGTTAAAAAAATCCATCTGGCCTTTTGGGAGATATTCCAAAAGCACATATCAATCCAAAAGTGTTCACAATATTCTGTCGCCCACCTGTAAATATTTGGACCCACATTTGTGCATTCAATCATTCTTATTGAACACAGAAAAAAAGATGAAATGCATACATACTCGCTA
>BGPR01038482.1:0-14690 GCA_013235015.1 Araneus ventricosus | reverse complement strand
ATGTCGATATTCTCCTGTGAATGTCAGTTTCTCCGGTCGGTGAATGTTGATAATCTCCGGTGAATGTTTGTGGCATGTGTCGACATTCTCCAATTTCGGTCTTTCGCAGTAACATAATCACAAAAACCACCGAGCCTTATTCTCAGTTTTGGAGAGATGGATCCATTCAAAACTGGACGATCACGTTGATCTAAAAATCATCGTCAGTGCCTATCAGAATTTTCATGAATTCAGCCTGAGAAGTTAAAAAGCTTTGTTAAATTCAAACTTTCAAAATTTTTGCTTGTGACAGTAACCTGAATAGAATAAGATTTTATTGGAAATTCGTACAATGACTTGAAATATTTCATTTTGTTAACTGCTTATAAAAGTTATTATTTTCTGTTTTGTATAATGAAAGAAAGCCTAAATATGTAACAATAAATCGTCTCATATTTGAGCCGCCTTCGGCGACTAGCTTGATCGCCGAAAATAAAATTTCAACTGAATCTCTTATGTATAATTTTATATTCATGGTTCCCTTAACAAAGTAGTTTTAAATTTCAAATTTCTATAGACATTTAACCCGCGTTCTTTTCGTAGCCTTGCACTTGTTCTGTTTCTTGTATACATTCACGCAAACTACGCATTTGATTTCAATATTAAATTGGTGCGGCACATTTTACGTCCAGCAGCATGCTAATTGGCTTAAAACACGTTGATAAAAAAAGAATTAAAGCATAGCAAATTTAATCTTTCATTTTACTGGATTATTTCATTATATACTTACCATCTTGAGGCCTTCATTTACAGATTTCACAGAAAAATTGATCAAATAAAAGAAAGTAAAATCGAAAGGATATTTTATAACCTTTAAACAATGGACGAGAAATACGCAATTAAATATTTGTTTAAACAACGAAAATGGTTTGAAATGAGTTGCAACAATGAAAAGTATTGTTGTAAATTATGCCAAAAAGTGTCTTTAAAAAGTTACTAAAATTAGAGAAAAAATCGTGTTTCATGTTGTTTCATGTCCCCCTGGCCCAAGATTAGACCAGGTCCATGACACCATGTCGCTCTAACAACTCCACAAGTCCTTTGCCCTCCCCACTCCACAGCTACCTCGTAGAGGCGCCAATGCAGTCAATGATATGGGCAGGAGAATCAGGACAGGAACAAGGGCAAGAAGAAAAAGTCTTTTCCTTATCGATGAATTTTAAGCTTTTAATGTGTCCACTACGCAACCTGTCCAATGCAGTCTTAGCGGATCTTGTGCCTACGGACTGTAGAGACAGACCAGGACGGTTCCCGGCATACCAATCATGTGTGGGAGGATTTCTCCAAGAAGAATTTGCTATAGCCTTGTGAATAGAATATATTTCGGACGTGAAGAGTTCGCTAGAGGATGCAGAAGGAAGAGCACTTCCCTCTTTCGCAAGCACGTCTGCCTCCTCATTGCCAAATACTTCAACATGGGATGGAATCCATTGGAAGCAAACTCTACTTTTCTGCGAAAGTGTAGCAATTTTGGAAACAACCTCTTGACCGGTTTTTTCTCGAATTTCCGGCCAATTTTTTAAGTATTGAATTGAACTCTTGCTGTCCGTCAAAACATAGATGTCGCTATTTTCAAAATGTAGGGCAAAATTTAAGGCTTCTCGGATGGCAAGAAGTTCCGATCGGAAAACCGAACAGTTATCTGGGTTGCGAAATCTGCAGCGAAAAACCAAACCGTCCTCGGCCTTAGCATAAACGCCGCTGCCAGTCCTACCCGAGTCCGATTTACTCCCATCAGTATAGAGTACCAGGGCCTGAGAAGGGATGTTGTTGATTAGTTCCAGTGACAATTGTCTCATCATCTCTGGGTGTGAGTGTGCTTAGGGGCACTAGACAATAATTGGTCATTAAAACTAACTCTATCCAAAGAGGTATTTGGCGTCAAGCAGCTAAAAGGGATACATGGTTCAATGTTAAAATTCAAGAGACCTCGTTTCCACATAACCCCAACAGGGCTGTCCTTTTTCAGTCTCTGGTTGCTTGTCCACTGAAAAATAAATTTCGAAGTTCGTTAAAAGATCCGAGACTCTGTAGTTTGGCAATATATTTAGCAGAATTAGTTCTGATTCTCATGGACAAAGGCTGAAGGGCGGCCTCATACAAAACAATAGCTTTCGGACAGCAGCTTCTGAGACCCGTGATTATTCTAGCCGCGCTAAGTTGCACTTTTTCCAATTTGTTAAGATTCGTTTGAGAGGCCACTTGATAGACTTGGTAGCCATACTCCAAAACAGGACGAATAAGCGCAGTGTAAGTCATTCTAAGAGTTCCAGAATTGGCACCCCAATCCCTGCCAGAGATGAACTTTAGTAGTTGAAGACGCTTTCTTCCCTTTTCAACGAGTTTGGCAATATGTTTGCCACAATTAATCTCCGTGTCCAAAGTGAAACCCAAATATGTTGGACTTTTTGTTGTTTCTAACAGATTCCCTTTCAGATATATTTTTGGTTGCAAATTGAACATATGTCTGTTCGTTGTAAAAATGCAAGTGAAAGACTTTGCAGGGTTAAAGTTTAGTTTATGTACCTCTGCGAAACTCTGAATAGCAACCATGTTCTCATTTAAAGAATTCTCAATTTTAATCACGTCTTTATCATTTTTCCAAATCACCACATCATCAGCAAACAGGCCAATGTTACATGAGGAGACCATTTTCTCCATCCCAGCCACAAATAGAGAAAACAAAGTAGGACTCAAAACAGAGCCCTGTGGTATACCCTGGTATGATCTGTAAATGCTGGAGATGCCACTTTGATATTTGACTCGGAAAGATCTGTCGTTCAGGAAGTTTGAAATCCATGGGAGGACTCTACCTCTGATGTTAAACTCATCGTGGCATTTCACCAGGAGCTTATTTTTCCAAACCTTATCAAAGGCCTTGGTAAGGTCTAAGAACACAGAAATGGTATGTTTGGTAGGCTTCAAGTTGTGGGCATCCCTCACACTCTGGGCAAAATAAAGGATTTGATCAATAGTACTATGACCCCTACGGAAGCCATATTGTTCTTCAGGAATCAAATTTAGTTCCATAAGATGATGAGTAATTCTTCTCAAGATAATCCGCTCCATCAGTTTACAAGGTATACATGTGAGAGCAATAGGCCTATAACTTCCCAAAGAGTTGGCTTCTTTATTTGGTTTTCTGACAGGGATAATTACAGCAGTTTTCCACTGTTTTGGGAGTACACCTACCTTCCATGACAAATTAAATATGTACAAAAGACGTTCTCTACCATGTGGTCCGATGTTTTCTAGAAATTTACCGTGAATACCGTCAGGTCCAGGTGATTTGTTATTATCCATTTGTTGTATGGCGTACATTAACTCTGAGGTAGTAAAATAATCGGAAAACACTTGGTTGGAAGTAGAAACATGACAACAAGTCTTTACAAGATTTCTGTCCAATATACCAACTTTCTTATCTTCTCTGCCGAAAGTCACCCTGCTCTCATTTGAATAAAATTTTCCCAGCTCTTCAGCAGCTTCTTGGTCGTCTATAGTAAGAGAACCATTTGATTTGGTGATGGAGTTCGAATTTTCCTCTTGAGGTTGCGCCCTGTCAAGCGCTTTTGCCAGTTTCCAGAGTCTAGAATTGGGTGTTTTGTAATCCAAATTCGAACAAAGTTGTTCCCAACGTCTCCTCTTGATATCAATATATGATCGTATGATATCTGCATTTATTTTATTGATTTGGATTCTAGTTTCATCATCTGCTCTTTGGGCATAATTTCTCAAAAGCTGGTCCTTATCAGCCAGTAGTTTCTGTATAGTTTCAGAGTTGTGAGGCGAGTTTGTAAAATCTTTACCACGTTTTTTTACCTTTGCCTCTTGGTATAGTCCTCTTTGCAGCTATAAAAATAGAGTCTTTGAAGCATGCCCATTCTCTCTCCAAATCTTCAGTAAGAGGGCTCTGTGAAAGTCTTTCATTTAAAATAGATTCAAAGTTGTTCCAATTAGCTTTACCGAAGTTCCAGGAAAGGTTAGTTGTCCTTAATGTCCTAATTTTAAAATTTATTTCAGTCAAAATAGGAGAGTGATCACTGCCAATATGGTCAAGGACTCTCCATGAGCTGTATGGAAAAATATCTGGGCTAATAAGTGTCAGATCTAACACATCTGTGGTGTTATAACTCAAGGATCGATAAGTGTGGGTACCATCATTTAAAAACAGGAACCCCTTGTCATTTGCCAAATCCTCCAATTCCTGTCCTCTTGCATTAGTGGTAGCACATCCCCAGGTAGCGTGCTTAGCATTAAGGTCGCCAAGAATAACAGTCGATTCACCAAAATAATTTTCAAACTCCTCTACGTTAAATCTCTGATTATTTGGAGTGTGATACAGGTTTATGATGTTTACGTTTTGATTTCTTGATAAAATCCTTACACCTAGACTCTCCAGGCAAATATTTTGTGGATCAGGATTGGGAATTTTCTGGTAGTAGACATCTCTAATCAGGAAAACCAGACCTCCACCAGAGGAAGGTCTGTCTTGGCGAACAATGTTGTAGCCTTTAACTTTCAGCAGATGTTTTGCTTGCAACTTTGTCTCTTGCAGAGCACTGACTGAAACTTGATGTGCATCTGCAAGTTCGAGTATCTGATCCAGTTTTATCCTAGATGCAGTTAAACTGATACCGTTTATATTACATTGTAGTATTCGAAGGTTTTTTAGTCTATCTCGGGAGGTTGGAGACTGTAGCCGATTTATCGGACAAGACCCTCTGCCTAAATCTTGAACGCGTCCCTGATTATCCTGCGCGACGGACGATGCAGTATAGGTATCAGAATGCGACTGGTTCATGACTACGGGTAAGAAGCAGCTTCAGTTTCAAACGAGGTACCACATGGGAAGAAGTCTGACTTTGCCTCTATGCCTGTTAGTGTTAGCTGGGAATAATGGAGTGGCCTTCACGCCTTGGGTGGCCCTACCAGGAGAAATAACTCCCGACGTACATCACCCACTCCTCCCAGGAACACCCCCTTGCCACGATGAGGCCACTAACAGGACGTAAGGGGGAGAAAAAATCGTACGACAACTTTATTGATATCATTGAACAGATAATTTTTTGCTCTTGCAGATGGTGTAAAAATGTTTTTTGAGCTGTAATATTTTCAAAGTTATTAAAGAAAAACGCCAAAATTTCGCTTATTTTTAATTAATTAAAATTCTAATTAAAATTTCCAAAAAAAACGGCTCCGAGGTGCACATTCCCGCCTTCCAGAGAATGTTCGTGCCAAAGTTCGTAGCTCTATGTCCAGCGGTCTGCCATGTAGAGCGCCAACACACAGACAGACACACACACACACAGAGAGACACATACACAGAGACACACACACAGAGAGACACACACACACGCAGAGACACACACAGACGCACTCACGCACACACACATTTTCCTTTATTATTAGTAGAGATGAATATTTAATTCTGGGATTAAGGTAATAATTTCGTTTTGGAAATATTTCGATAATCGCTTTTAATTTTCTTGTGATTTGAAATATAACAGTATTCTTGGAAGCAAATAAAAACTTCATTGTGTTGTAGAAAAAGAGAACTTAGACTAGTTCTTGCGCTTCTGCATCTCCATGCAAAATAATACTTGTTTTCTTCGACACAGATTTAAGAATAAATATTATAATGCCGAAACGAATTTAAAATATGAACTAGATTTTTAGTTAAACTTGTAACCAACTCTCCTGGTTCTTGAAACCATTTTTGGACAATACTTCTGATATTCTTTAAAATATTCTTGCAATTTATTTTAAGCGTTAATCGCTTTTTGCAGATAAAATGTTTCTCTCAAAAAAAAGTTAAAAAATCAAGTTCTTCTAAAAATGATCGAATGACCTAATATGTTAATTGCAGGATGACACTTATGGATAAAATGAAGAATTTGAGCGGATCGAGTGAAGGTTTTTCACAAAACAGCCCGTTCCTTTATATCTTTCCAATAAAGAGAAGAAAGTTTTGCTTTCGTTTCTACAAGCTGAATTTTAGAACTACACTGTAAAAAAAATCCCGTAAAATTTACGGTTTTAAACCGGCAGCTGGGTTGGTTGTGCAAAACCGTAAAAGTTACGAAGTAAATCTGTAGGCACAACGGCTTTTTACCGTACAAGGACAGGTTTTTTCCGTAAAAGTTACGAAGTAAATCCGTAGTCACAACGGTTTTTTACCGTATGAGATCAAGTTTTCTCCTTAAAAATTAAATCATCGAAGTAAGTGACGTCATCGACTGAGTTGAGTTGTTTTCTCCTTCTGTTCGAGTTGAGTTGAAACGTGCTGATGTGTATTATCGATTAGGAATATTAATTAATCAAGGCTTTATTATTAATTTCAATTAATCTAATTTTTAATTGAACTTACTTGGACGATTTCGATGCAAGATGGTGACAAAACTTCGAACTCCTCCGAGCCGGGGATCAAAACCGCGTTCATAGAAACAAAATGCAGTCGCTCTAACCATTAGACCACCGGAGACTTCATAAAGTGAAGTAAAAATAATCTATTTGAGTTTTAAAGTCACTATAGCTCTAGTGGCGCCACCTAGTGGTGTAAAAATCAACTATTGCCAGAACACGTGTTTTAAGGTTAGCTTTCATGAGTGACAACAGGTTACTGCAACATGTGTAAACAATAGCGGAGATGGAACCCTATTAAAAACATGAAATGAATGCAATAAAATTACATTTAAGAAAAGGGAAAGTTATCATACGGAAAGCAATACCATATGACGAAAAATAGAATTTGAACTGACGGTTTTAAACCGTTTATGGCTGGAGCGGAAAACGGGGAAAAACCGTTTATGGCTGGAGCGGAAAACGGGGAAAAACCGTTTTGTCAACAAAACAGCTTTAAACCGTCAAATATACGGAAAAAGTCCGGGAAAAAAACGGATATTTTTTACAGTGTAGGTCACGATTTCATTTCCTGTGGGAAGTTATAACTTGATTTTATTCAAGAAAAAAAGTTTGATTGTTCATTTATGGTGTGGTTGAATAGTCTTTTCATCGCTTAAAAATGATTATAAACAATTGATTAATAAAGCGGATTTCTTTTTCGTAAAATCGACTATCAATTTCTGACAAGCTCGATGTCTTTTCAGAATTGTTTTGCGACTGTAAAAGCAATTGAAAGTCTTATTATTGTAGCACCCATCTATCGTTGTAGGCTGTATCAACCAACTTGAAATAACGAATGTTCATTTAGTAGTTTGGCATCACTTAACTGAAAAAAACACTTTGAATATATCTGTTACAGGCAATGTATGAAACGCCGGCATTCTATAGAATGCCTAGTCATTTTACAGAAAGCTGGGCGTTTTTAGGCAAAGTATGAAATACGAGAATTATTACATGCTTTCCCTAGGCATTGTATATAATACCTAGGCATTCTTTAGAATGACAAATGCTATTTAGGCAAAGTATGAAAATAAGGTCATGATAAGACCATTATTTAAAAGACGTGCATACTTTAAAAATACAAATGTTATTTTTAGAAAATAATGAAAGAGTGCCATTAAAAAAACTTTTATTCAAAAACATAAAGAAAAATGAAAGTCGTACAAAACAAAATTTATGCCTTTCTTATGATAAAACAAAATGAAATATGAACCTACTTTTTGCATCAATAAAGGAAATAATTTTATTTTGAATTGCACTTAATTTTATTTCTTTAAAAAGACGAATCGATGGTGTATTTCATACTTTGCCGGTTTGTCATTTGTCATTCTCGAGAATGCTTAGGAAATGTTTGAAATGTTAATCGTTTCATACATTGCCGGCCAGTTTTCGGCATTCTATAAAATGCCTAGGTATTCTATAGAATGCCGGATTTTCAAACTTTGCCTATAACATATCTAATTCGTAAAACAATGCTCATGGAACATGCTTCGTGAATCAGGGCATGGATACTTCTTCTTTGTTGCTCTTACGTCATCAATCTTGATGAAAATTTTTCTATAAACTTGATGCATTTATCCAGATGTTTAGTTTCCTATCTTTTGCATATAATAACCAATGCATATAATTATATCTTTTGCATATAACTCTCTCTATAATTATCTCTTTTGCATATAACTCTTTCTATAATTATCTCTTTTGCCTGTAACTATAACTGCCAAAATGAGCAATAAAGGTTTTATTTTGTTTTAGACAATTGTTTAGAAATGTTTTAAGCGATTAAATTTATTCAGCGATAACTTGAATTAAATTTATCACAACACAGACAACAAGCCTTTATTTATTTAAAGAAACTGCGCACTACAGAAAATTCTCCAGTTAGAGTATTGCATGGCACGAAACGCACTTCAGAAAAAGAATAGAAATTGAAAACACTGAAAAAATGCAAAGAAAAAATGAATTTAAAAGTTCTAAACACTAAATCTTTAAAAAAAAATTAAAAATACTAATTATGCACCCAATTTTACGAGAATATAAAACATATTAAGAATTCAAAAATAGTAAACACTTATTTATGAAAACATTAACCCTTTGAGGACGACTGTGCGGTTCCGTCTGGCCGACGTTTCCCAACGCGTATGGCTGCTCAGGGCAGGCTCACTTTTTCTTGTTAAGTCTAATTGCACTAAAGCTGGTGCTATGCCGACGTGACAGTCGGTAGCTAAATGCCACAAGGGCCGGCACGTATTTGTGACAGTCGGGAGAGAATGGGCCAAGCAGCTGGAACCTTAAAGGGTCTTTCCCTTTCAAGTTCACTACATGTTTCGCTTTGAAAATTACTAAATTTATTTCAAAAATGAGTATTAGACATGCAGCTGATCATAATTATGTGAAGGAAAAAATGTAGCATTTTTTATTTTTAAGAAATTTGTGATTTCACAGTGAAACCAATGAACTGTAACGGGCTATTTTTTCTTCCGAATAAGTTATCATCGAAATGCAATTTCAATTATGTATTTATTTATACTTATACGTGAGTATTCAGGATATTCAACCTTCATAAAATTCAAAATTACTTTCGAAGATTCAATTTCAAAAAATATCAATTTGTGTAAGAACCCTCATCGTTTTGTTTCTCTTGGAAATCAAAAGCAATTTAGCTCTCGCAGTACCGATATCTTTGTGAATACTAACGGTATTGAACTGGAATTTTTATATAAGTTGGCCTATACATCTGACTCATAAGTTATGAAAGAAAAAATACGCTGTTTCGTAAGTAAAAAAATGCTCAATGTGTGTTTTCACTACGAAACCAATGAACGCGAAGGAGTTAAAGGACATATGAAAAATATCCAGGTCTTCAGAATACTTGTTTTCGTGAATAACATATTACTATGATCTTTATGCGATATAAACTCTTCGTTTTCAACATATTCGGACTACGTATAAAACATATCTGGAACTAACAATTAATGAATTAACTAATGGTCAAATGGTCGTTTTAGTATTCTTGTATGATAAATGCCATTCAAATCATAATGTAGTTCGAATCCCAACCGTCCCTTCAAATAACCTCCATCAACAAATGCCTGTCTGAGCAGAGAATGTATATAATGAAAGAGCAGCTGTGCACACATTGATAAAAAGGAAACCAGGAAGGCTCTTTTTGTTTTGTTGCTCCGCCGCACAGTTTTTAGTTACTGCATTTGCTTGAATACAGGAGGTTCCTTTCATGAGTTACTTTTTTGTTGCTGTTGTTATTCCAATTAGATGTTTAAAGAAAGGCTCATTTCATTGCTTGAATATATGAGACCACGATTTCATTGTTTTTAGAATACGAGAAGCAAGTAGCAAGTCTTAGATGATGCATTTGGAAGAAAGCTATACTATTTAACAAAAAATATTAATAAGAATGGTTAATTAAGAATGGTTGAAACCCGTTTTTATTTCGTTAGCATGTATATTTTAATCCATTATCGCAGATTTAATTTTTATGTTAGTTTTAAATTTTTAAAAATTTATAAACTTATTAATTTTTGTATGAATATCGTGCTAGCAGCGGTGAAGTTTGGACTTTAAAATAGAATTTTTTACTTTTTCATATTAGAAACTGACACTGAGAGAGCATTTAATTTTTTAAAAAAATCGATATCAAAACTTTGATGAAATTCAAGTTGCAGACCTATACTTTGTTGCTTTCTGATTTTTATGTGCACGACAATTCAAATATTAATCTAATTTGATGATCGAAATTTTACATGTACTCCTTAAACCCAAACTGTATATTTGTATCAAATTTTGGACAATGTCCGTCTACGGGAAGATAGATTTTTCCAAAATATATACTCGATTTTTCTTCTATATACCATGAAACGATACAAAAAATTAGCATGCGATTTTTACAATTGGAGTTAAATGAAAATATGATATGCATTTTCAGTCGGTACATTTATTTATATGAGCGTTTTATCTCAAGTCCAAGGGAAATATTCGGCACACTTTTAGTCATTGCGTCGATTTACATCCGCGTTGCCACTGTACTCAGAGAAAATATTAGATAAATTTATTTGTGCGCAATTTATCGTAGATAGAGTAGATATTGTATAGTAGATAGACAAAAGTAAATTATTTAAAATTCTGGAAATCAGAAGAAAAAGTAAGACAATAAAATTAATATCATTGAAAAGATAATTTTATATAATTTTATTTCAAGATAGCGTAAATATACACACCACGGTTTCTTCTTAATTTTAATTGGCATATGGTGGCCACTACCGGAACGACTAAGCCTCCCCCTTTAATAGTTGTTAGAGGAAGCCGTTTGAACCTGGGTAATTTTTTCTTTTTTCTGTTAAATGTTAATAATCATGTTTCATTACTTTTAGTATAATCAGTAAAGTTCAGTTCATAATATTATACCATTTAAGGAAGTGATAGTGGCTATAATTGCCTACATTTTTGGTGTAGCTTATTTTTTGGTAGGCGTTCCGTATCCGAAGGGGGATGCCGCCACGCTTGAGGGGTAAGTTGTTCCCAATATCGCCCACTTGAGTTTTCTCATTATCGCCCACTTGGGTATTCCCATTATCGCCTTAGCCCTTTAAGAAGTACTATATTAAAAGAAAAATTACCTTTAAAAATACGTGGTTGATATCCTATCTCCTGAAAATGCTTCGAAGTTCTTTTTTATTTTAATGTTTTATTTTGGGGGAAAGTGTTTAAAAGAATACTTTAACTATATTGCTAATAGTACAAAAAAAGCTGTCTTGTATTACTTTCAATTTTGTTCTGCCTTAATTGTCATGTTTAATAAAGAAAGTATGATCTTATCATAAATTACACTTTATTTCGATCCATTTTAGACATAGACCATATTAGGGACATATAGTGGGCGATATTAGGAAAATACAGTGGGCGATATTGGGAACACTTTTTTTAGACGTAAAAATTCTGCAGTCGCAAAAAAAGTTTTGGTGTGTGCGTTAAACTTATGTGTTAGAGTTGTAATTCAGTATCTATTTGGGTAAATGTCCAGATAATAGATTAGAACAATGTTTCGACAAATTGCACATGAATTAGCCTTCTGATTAAAATGATGTCTTAAGTGGGCGATATTTTAGACCCCTATCTTATTAAATAGAAAACATTAAATTATGAAATCAAAAAGGAACAATGCTAAAAGATCAGTGGAAAAGGTAATTTTGGGTAGATTTCTAGGGTTTTTTTTATTGGTGCCAGGCGAGGGCATTTGGTTGCTTTATACCCAAGCTCAAACAATCTTGGCCACATGTTATAGGTGGCATCCATATGTGGCTTCAGACATGAAAATAGAGGCAGAACCCTCCCAAATTTTTTACAATAGAGAACATAGAGTTTTTTTAAAGCCACTTTCACAAACGTTTGAATTTTTGTATTTGAAACTTTTGAACGCAAATTGCTAGTTAAGATCTAACTTTCGGAAAAAATAATACATTTCATAATTTTTTTCATGAAACTCGTATTAGATCCAGTCGTGATGAAGTTTTATGCTTCAAATTAATACTTTTTAACAGTAGTAATAAGTCCTCAAAGATATATAGTAATACTTCGACTTAAGCGAATTCGAAGTTACGCGATTTCTTGTTTTCTCCTCTTGCTTCGAATATTTCCCACTGTAAAATATAATGCAAATACAAAATTCATAAATAAGAACGGATATTATGAATAAACAAGAAATTTGTTCATTCTTTTTCAAAAAAATGAGCCGGAAACAACGCCAGAAACTAATCAAGTCGCTCGTGAAATTAGAAGAGGTTGTCGATTTTGTCAAGCAATGAAATTTGGAAGTTCATAGCAATGACGTCAGTGAGCCGTCGGACTCACATCAAAGAGCTGACAGTCAATGACCATATGGACGAGTTTTCTCATTTGTTTATTTTGGTTTCACAGAACTTCGGTGGTGAGAACTTTTATTCTGGTTTCACAAAACTCCGTTTTCCAGTAACCCTCCAATTTAAGCGATCGCCAAATCCAGTTGGATCCCACATCAAGCGCCAAGTTCGAATCGGTTCTTTCTTCAGGACACAAAGCGCCAAAAAGAGTGATAACGAATAATTATGGCAAGCTTTCCATAAAATTAGGCTTATTTTAAGTAAACTTTGAGATATACAACAATAGGAACATGAAGTTTAATATTTTCACAAAGTATCCTTAAGCCATAACATTAGAAAACTCCACTTTAAACATTAATATCTTCAGAGAGTTGAAATTTTGAAGATTCCCATTGGCTTAACATTATCACCGGAAGTTGATGGGTAAGGCAAAAGCCCAACTTTACCGCAAACAAACAAAACAGAAAACTCGTCCATAGAGATATGTGAGCAAATGGCTGCTAGAGAAGCTGACATCCCAGACCAAGATCCACCAGGAAAATGAATGGCAACAGCAAGCATGTCAGAAGGTCTCGGCTCACTTAAAAAAGGTGTTAAAAATTCTGGAAACAATATACTCTAATGTATAACGTATTCTAGCTACAAAGCAAGGAATAATCAGCGGGCGTGGTCTCCCCTAAACTCCCTCGTATATGTCCCCAAAAAGTGTCATTTCCCCTCCCCCACGCGTGGATAAAAAATTCGAACCTACTGTAACCCAGAATGCAATGAATATCCAGGCGTTTCTTTCAGAGTGGGCCAAGGTCACGAGTATCGCCAAGAGCTCGCCAAGACGCAAAATGGCATTGCGTCACAGTAAGAAAATTGAATCTCCAATTTGAACGCCTTTTTTTAAACTGATTGAAACAAAAATAGGACAGAAATCTACAATTAAGGTTAGAAGGCCACATACCAAATTTCACTTAACGAAGTCTTTGTTTTAAAGAGTTATTGTGTTCACAAGTATGCGATTATACAGACCGACAGACAGTCAACCCTTCGAGGATTTGGCCCGAAATTTGATTCGGACCTACATTCCTGATAATAAAACTGTGTTCCAAATTTTATCCATCTAGCTATTCAAGTTTTTGAGTTATCGTGTTCACATGAACGCTGACAGGCAGACTTCCCACTGACGGATTTTGTCCAAAATTTGATGGAAGCCTACAAATTATGTGTCAAGATAACATACCAAATTTCATCCCCGTAGCTCTAATAGTTTTCGAGTTATCGTGTTCACAGACAGACAGACATACAGACATAATTCTAAAATTGTGTTTTTCGGACTCGGGGAAGTCTAAAACGTGGAGATTCGTCAAAATCTCGAGTTCGAATTCTTTGACGATTGCAATACTTTCTCTTTGTATACTTCGCTTACGAGAAAGTAAAAATATATATTAGCTTGCTATGAAGAAATTTTACGTAAGACAAAAAGTCTTGCAACTGGTCAAACGAGTTTGTTAGATTTTATGAAGCGAATGACACTGAAATAACTCATTTTGTGTAACTCTTTTATTTTAATATGCAATTATTTTGTACTGATATGCATGAAAACTACATTCTTTAAGACATAATTTTCCTTCCAAACAGCTGTTTTTCTAGCCCTTGCATCTAAGTAATTAGAAATTGCATGTATTTATATGGAAACTCAGATCCCGTCTTGCACGCTTTTCGTTGGTTTAACCAATTACGTTACTTCGGGGTTTAACTATAATTATGCTTCTGTCACTCGCTCAAAAAATAGTCTGTGCAAATCGTTGAATTCTTTCCGAGATTTGTTTCTTTTAAATGGAAAAAAATTGTAATTTCCAACAAAAACTTATACAAGATAATCTTTGCGTAAACGAAATACTGGCGACTTGCACGAAACGCTCTCTTTCATCACGCAAATGCATTTTGCCGTAATTGCCTTTTATGAAGGAAAATCGAACAAGTAGTTTTATTAAGCATTTGACCTCAATCCGAATCATCGATAAAGCGCTTTTTACGGATGTTTTATTTCCTTGTTTGGATTATTAGTAAAGGACACTGACGGAGTGATCATATTTTTATGGAGAAACTAAAGGACAGATCTGAAGTCACTCGGAACTGAAAAAAAAAGGTTATTTATTCATTGTTATTTTCCAATAATGTGCTGAAATAAAGCTATGCAAACATGCTTTAGGAAAAGCAAAAAACTATTCTAATACTATTAAATGCAAAGGCAGAAATATGTCATTTGTATTACTAAGTTGCTTCCATTAATCTTTTATTTTTGTCTGTTTACTTCCTGCTGTCTTATATCCCAGGTAGCACAACATGTTGTCCGATATTGTACAATATTGTTCGATATTATATAAT
>BGPR01038481.1:0-14690 GCA_013235015.1 Araneus ventricosus | reverse complement strand
ATTATATAATATCGAACAATATTGTACAATATCGGACAACATGTTGTGCTACCTGGGATATAAGACAGCAGGAAGTAAACAGACAAAAATAAAAGATTAATGGAAGCAACTTAGTAATACAAATGACATATTTCTGCCTTTGCATTTAATAGTATTAGAATAGTTTTTTGCTTTTCCTAAAGCATGTTTGCATAGCTTTATTTCAGCACATTATTGGAAAATAACAATGAATAAATAACCTTTTTTTTTCAGTTCCGAGTGACTTCAGATCTGTCCTTTAGTTTCTCCATAAAAATATGATCACTCCGTCAGTGTCCTTTACTAATAATCCAAACAAGGAAATAAAACATCCGTAAAAAGCGCTTTATCGATGATTCGGATTGAGGTCAAATGCTTAATAAAACTACTTGTTCGATTTTCCTTCATAAAAGGCAATTACGGCAAAATGCATTTGCGTGATGAAAGAGAGCGTTTCGTGCAAGTCGCCAGTATTTCGTTTACGCAAAGATTATCTTGTATAAGTTTTTGTTGGAAATTACAATTTTTTTCCATTTAAAAGAAACAAATCTCGGAAAGAATTCAACGATTTGCACAGACTATTTTTTGAGCGAGTGACAGAAGCATAATTATAGTTAAACCCCGAAGTAACGTAATTGGTTAAACCAACGAAAAGCGTGCAAGACGGGATCTGAGTTTCCATATAAATACATGCAATTTCTAATTACTTAGATGCAAGGGCTAGAAAAACAGCTGTTTGGAAGGAAAATTATGTCTTAAAGAATGTAGTTTTCATGCATATCAGTACAAAATAATTGCATATTAAAATAAAAGAGTTACACAAAATGAGTTATTTCAGTGTCATTCGCTTCATAAAATCTAACAAACTCGTTTGACCAGTTGCAAGACTTTTTGTCTTACGTAAAATTTCTTCATAGCAAGCTAATATATATTTTTACTTTCTCGTAAGCGAAGTATACAAAGAGAAAGTATTGCAATCGTCAAAGAATTCGAACTCGAGATTTTGACGAATCTCCACGTTTTAGACTTCCCCGAGTCCGAAAAACACAATTTTAGAATTATGTCTGTATGTCTGTCTGTCTGTGAACACGATAACTCGAAAACTATTAGAGCTACGGGGATGAAATTTGGTATGTTATCTTGACACATAATTTGTAGGCTTCCATCAAATTTTGGACAAAATCCGTCAGTGGGAAGTCTGCCTGTCAGCGTTCATGTGAACACGATAACTCAAAAACTTGAATAGCTAGATGGATAAAATTTGGAACACAGTTTTATTATCAGGAATGTAGGTCCGAATCAAATTTCGGGCCAAATCCTCGAAGGGTTGACTGTCTGTCGGTCTGTATAATCGCATACTTGTGAACACAATAACTCTTTAAAACAAAGACTTCGTTAAGTGAAATTTGGTATGTGGCCTTCTAACCTTAATTGTAGATTTCTGTCCTATTTTTGTTTCAATCAGTTTAAAAAAAGGCGTTCAAATTGGAGATTCAATTTTCTTACTGTGACGCAATGCCATTTTGCGTCTTGGCGAGCTCTTGGCGATACTCGTGACCTTGGCCCACTCTGAAAGAAACGCCTGGATATTCATTGCATTCTGGGTTACAGTAGGTTCGAATTTTTTATCCACGCGTGGGGGAGGGGAAATGACACTTTTTGGGGACATATACGAGGGAGTTTAGGGGAGACCACGCCCGCTGATTATTCCTTGCTTTGTAGCTAGAATACGTTATACATTAGAGTATATTGTTTCCAGAATTTTTAACACCTTTTTTAAGTGAGCCGAGACCTTCTGACATGCTTGCTGTTGCCATTCATTTTCCTGGTGGATCTTGGTCTGGGATGTCAGCTTCTCTAGCAGCCATTTGCTCACATATCTCTATGGACGAGTTTTCTGTTTTGTTTGTTTGCGGTAAAGTTGGGCTTTTGCCTTACCCATCAACTTCCGGTGATAATGTTAAGCCAATGGGAATCTTCAAAATTTCAACTCTCTGAAGATATTAATGTTTAAAGTGGAGTTTTCTAATGTTATGGCTTAAGGATACTTTGTGAAAATATTAAACTTCATGTTCCTATTGTTGTATATCTCAAAGTTTACTTAAAATAAGCCTAATTTTATGGAAAGCTTGCCATAATTATTCGTTATCACTCTTTTTGGCGCTTTGTGTCCTGAAGAAAGAACCGATTCGAACTTGGCGCTTGATGTGGGATCCAACTGGATTTGGCGATCGCTTAAATTGGAGGGTTACTGGAAAACGGAGTTTTGTGAAACCAGAATAAAAGTTCTCACCACCGAAGTTCTGTGAAACCAAAATAAACAAATGAGAAAACTCGTCCATATGGTCATTGACTGTCAGCTCTTTGATGTGAGTCCGACGGCTCACTGACGTCATTGCTATGAACTTCCAAATTTCATTGCTTGACAAAATCGACAACCTCTTCTAATTTCACGAGCGACTTGATTAGTTTCTGGCGTTGTTTCCGGCTCATTTTTTTGAAAAAGAATGAACAAATTTCTTGTTTATTCATAATATCCGTTCTTATTTATGAATTTTGTATTTGCATTATATTTTACAGTGGGAAATATTCGAAGCAAGAGGAGAAAACAAGAAATCGCGTAACTTCGAATTCGCTTAAGTCGAAGTATTACTATATATCTTTGAGGACTTATTACTACTGTTAAAAAGTATTAATTTGAAGCATAAAACTTCATCACGACTGGATCTAATACGAGTTTCATGAAAAAAATTATGAAATGTATTATTTTTTCCGAAAGTTAGATCTTAACTAGCAATTTGCGTTCAAAAGTTTCAAATACAAAAATTCAAACGTTTGTGAAAGTGGCTTTAAAAAAACTCTATGTTCTCTATTGTAAAAAATTTGGGAGGGTTCTGCCTCTATTTTCATGTCTGAAGCCACATATGGATGCCACCTATAACATGTGGCCAAGATTGTTTGAGCTTGGGTATAAAGCAACCAAATGCCCTCGCCTGGCACCAATAAAAAAAACCCTAGAAATCTACCCAAAATTACCTTTTCCACTGATCTTTTAGCATTGTTCCTTTTTGATTTCATAATTTAATGTTTTCTATTTAATAAGATAGGGGTCTAAAATATCGCCCACTTAAGACATCATTTTAATCAGAAGGCTAATTCATGTGCAATTTGTCGAAACATTGTTCTAATCTATTATCTGGACATTTACCCAAATAGATACTGAATTACAACTCTAACACATAAGTTTAACGCACACACCAAAACTTTTTTTGCGACTGCAGAATTTTTACGTCTAAAAAAAGTGTTCCCAATATCGCCCACTGTATTTTCCTAATATCGCCCACTATATGTCCCTAATATGGTCTATGTCTAAAATGGATCGAAATAAAGTGTAATTTATGATAAGATCATACTTTCTTTATTAAACATGACAATTAAGGCAGAACAAAATTGAAAGTAATACAAGACAGCTTTTTTTGTACTATTAGCAATATAGTTAAAGTATTCTTTTAAACACTTTCCCCCAAAATAAAACATTAAAATAAAAAAGAACTTCGAAGCATTTTCAGGAGATAGGATATCAACCACGTATTTTTAAAGGTAATTTTTCTTTTAATATAGTACTTCTTAAAGGGCTAAGGCGATAATGGGAATACCCAAGTGGGCGATAATGAGAAAACTCAAGTGGGCGATATTGGGAACAACTTACCCCTCAAGCGTGGCGGCATCCCCCTTCGGATACGGAACGCCTACCAAAAAATAAGCTACACCAAAAATGTAGGCAATTATAGCCACTATCACTTCCTTAAATGGTATAATATTATGAACTGAACTTTACTGATTATACTAAAAGTAATGAAACATGATTATTAACATTTAACAGAAAAAAGAAAAAATTACCCAGGTTCAAACGGCTTCCTCTAACAACTATTAAAGGGGGAGGCTTAGTCGTTCCGGTAGTGGCCACCATATGCCAATTAAAATTAAGAAGAAACCGTGGTGTGTATATTTACGCTATCTTGAAATAAAATTATATAAAATTATCTTTTCAATGATATTAATTTTATTGTCTTACTTTTTCTTCTGATTTCCAGAATTTTAAATAATTTACTTTTGTCTATCTACTATACAATATCTACTCTATCTACGATAAATTGCGCACAAATAAATTTATCTAATATTTTCTCTGAGTACAGTGGCAACGCGGATGTAAATCGACGCAATGACTAAAAGTGTGCCGAATATTTCCCTTGGACTTGAGATAAAACGCTCATATAAATAAATGTACCGACTGAAAATGCATATCATATTTTCATTTAACTCCAATTGTAAAAATCGCATGCTAATTTTTTGTATCGTTTCATGGTATATAGAAGAAAAATCGAGTATATATTTTGGAAAAATCTATCTTCCCGTAGACGGACATTGTCCAAAATTTGATACAAATATACAGTTTGGGTTTAAGGAGTACATGTAAAATTTCGATCATCAAATTAGATTAATATTTGAATTGTCGTGCACATAAAAATCAGAAAGCAACAAAGTATAGGTCTGCAACTTGAATTTCATCAAAGTTTTGATATCGATTTTTTTAAAAAATTAAATGCTCTCTCAGTGTCAGTTTCTAATATGAAAAAGTAAAAAATTCTATTTTAAAGTCCAAACTTCACCGCTGCTAGCACGATATTCATACAAAAATTAATAAGTTTATAAATTTTTAAAAATTTAAAACTAACATAAAAATTAAATCTGCGATAATGGATTAAAATATACATGCTAACGAAATAAAAACGGGTTTCAACCATTCTTAATTAACCATTCTTATTAATATTTTTTGTTAAATAGTATAGCTTTCTTCCAAATGCATCATCTAAGACTTGCTACTTGCTTCTCGTATTCTAAAAACAATGAAATCGTGGTCTCATATATTCAAGCAATGAAATGAGCCTTTCTTTAAACATCTAATTGGAATAACAACAGCAACAAAAAAGTAACTCATGAAAGGAACCTCCTGTATTCAAGCAAATGCAGTAACTAAAAACTGTGCGGCGGAGCAACAAAACAAAAAGAGCCTTCCTGGTTTCCTTTTTATCAATGTGTGCACAGCTGCTCTTTCATTATATACATTCTCTGCTCAGACAGGCATTTGTTGATGGAGGTTATTTGAAGGGACGGTTGGGATTCGAACTACATTATGATTTGAATGGCATTTATCATACAAGAATACTAAAACGACCATTTGACCATTAGTTAATTCATTAATTGTTAGTTCCAGATATGTTTTATACGTAGTCCGAATATGTTGAAAACGAAGAGTTTATATCGCATAAAGATCATAGTAATATGTTATTCACGAAAACAAGTATTCTGAAGACCTGGATATTTTTCATATGTCCTTTAACTCCTTCGCGTTCATTGGTTTCGTAGTGAAAACACACATTGAGCATTTTTTTACTTACGAAACAGCGTATTTTTTCTTTCATAACTTATGAGTCAGATGTATAGGCCAACTTATATAAAAATTCCAGTTCAATACCGTTAGTATTCACAAAGATATCGGTACTGCGAGAGCTAAATTGCTTTTGATTTCCAAGAGAAACAAAACGATGAGGGTTCTTACACAAATTGATATTTTTTGAAATTGAATCTTCGAAAGTAATTTTGAATTTTATGAAGGTTGAATATCCTGAATACTCACGTATAAGTATAAATAAATACATAATTGAAATTGCATTTCGATGATAACTTATTCGGAAGAAAAAATAGCCCGTTACAGTTCATTGGTTTCACTGTGAAATCACAAATTTCTTAAAAATAAAAAATGCTACATTTTTTCCTTCACATAATTATGATCAGCTGCATGTCTAATACTCATTTTTGAAATAAATTTAGTAATTTTCAAAGCGAAACATGTAGTGAACTTGAAAGGGAAAGACCCTTTAAGGTTCCAGCTGCTTGGCCCATTCTCTCCCGACTGTCACAAATACGTGCCGGCCCTTGTGGCATTTAGCTACCGACTGTCACGTCGGCATAGCACCAGCTTTAGTGCAATTAGACTTAACAAGAAAAAGTGAGCCTGCCCTGAGCAGCCATACGCGTTGGGAAACGTCGGCCAGACGGAACCGCACAGTCGTCCTCAAAGGGTTAATGTTTTCATAAATAAGTGTTTACTATTTTTGAATTCTTAATATGTTTTATATTCTCGTAAAATTGGGTGCATAATTAGTATTTTTAATTTTTTTTTAAAGATTTAGTGTTTAGAACTTTTAAATTCATTTTTTCTTTGCATTTTTTCAGTGTTTTCAATTTCTATTCTTTTTCTGAAGTGCGTTTCGTGCCATGCAATACTCTAACTGGAGAATTTTCTGTAGTGCGCAGTTTCTTTAAATAAATAAAGGCTTGTTGTCTGTGTTGTGATAAATTTAATTCAAGTTATCGCTGAATAAATTTAATCGCTTAAAACATTTCTAAACAATTGTCTAAAACAAAATAAAACCTTTATTGCTCATTTTGGCAGTTATAGTTACAGGCAAAAGAGATAATTATAGAAAGAGTTATATGCAAAAGAGATAATTATAGAGAGAGTTATATGCAAAAGATATAATTATATGCATTGGTTATTATATGCAAAAGATAGGAAACTAAACATCTGGATAAATGCATCAAGTTTATAGAAAAATTTTCATCAAGATTGATGACGTAAGAGCAACAAAGAAGAAGTATCCATGCCCTGATTCACGAAGCATGTTCCATGAGCATTGTTTTACGAATTAGATATGTTATAGGCAAAGTTTGAAAATCCGGCATTCTATAGAATACCTAGGCATTTTATAGAATGCCGAAAACTGGCCGGCAATGTATGAAACGATTAACATTTCAAACATTTCCTAAGCATTCTCGAGAATGACAAATGACAAACCGGCAAAGTATGAAATACACCATCGATTCGTCTTTTTAAAGAAATAAAATTAAGTGCAATTCAAAATAAAATTATTTCCTTTATTGATGCAAAAAGTAGGTTCATATTTCATTTTGTTTTATCATAAGAAAGGCATAAATTTTGTTTTGTACGACTTTCATTTTTCTTTATGTTTTTGAATAAAAGTTTTTTTAATGGCACTCTTTCATTATTTTCTAAAAATAACATTTGTATTTTTAAAGTATGCACGTCTTTTAAATAATGGTCTTATCATGACCTTATTTTCATACTTTGCCTAAATAGCATTTGTCATTCTAAAGAATGCCTAGGTATTATATACAATGCCTAGGGAAAGCATGTAATAATTCTCGTATTTCATACTTTGCCTAAAAACGCCCAGCTTTCTGTAAAATGACTAGGCATTCTATAGAATGCCGGCGTTTCATACATTGCCTGTAACAGATATATTCAAAGTGTTTTTTTCAGTTAAGTGATGCCAAACTACTAAATGAACATTCGTTATTTCAAGTTGGTTGATACAGCCTACAACGATAGATGGGTGCTACAATAATAAGACTTTCAATTGCTTTTACAGTCGCAAAACAATTCTGAAAAGACATCGAGCTTGTCAGAAATTGATAGTCGATTTTACGAAAAAGAAATCCGCTTTATTAATCAATTGTTTATAATCATTTTTAAGCGATGAAAAGACTATTCAACCACACCATAAATGAACAATCAAACTTTTTTTCTTGAATAAAATCAAGTTATAACTTCCCACAGGAAATGAAATCGTGACCTACACTGTAAAAAATATCCGTTTTTTTCCCGGACTTTTTCCGTATATTTGACGGTTTAAAGCTGTTTTGTTGACAAAACGGTTTTTCCCCGTTTTCCGCTCCAGCCATAAACGGTTTTTCCCCGTTTTCCGCTCCAGCCATAAACGGTTTAAAACCGTCAGTTCAAATTCTATTTTTCGTCATATGGTATTGCTTTCCGTATGATAACTTTCCCTTTTCTTAAATGTAATTTTATTGCATTCATTTCATGTTTTTAATAGGGTTCCATCTCCGCTATTGTTTACACATGTTGCAGTAACCTGTTGTCACTCATGAAAGCTAACCTTAAAACACGTGTTCTGGCAATAGTTGATTTTTACACCACTAGGTGGCGCCACTAGAGCTATAGTGACTTTAAAACTCAAATAGATTATTTTTACTTCACTTTATGAAGTCTCCGGTGGTCTAATGGTTAGAGCGACTGCATTTTGTTTCTATGAACGCGGTTTTGATCCCCGGCTCGGAGGAGTTCGAAGTTTTGTCACCATCTTGCATCGAAATCGTCCAAGTAAGTTCAATTAAAAATTAGATTAATTGAAATTAATAATAAAGCCTTGATTAATTAATATTCCTAATCGATAATACACATCAGCACGTTTCAACTCAACTCGAACAGAAGGAGAAAACAACTCAACTCAGTCGATGACGTCACTTACTTCGATGATTTAATTTTTAAGGAGAAAACTTGATCTCATACGGTAAAAAACCGTTGTGACTACGGATTTACTTCGTAACTTTTACGGAAAAAACCTGTCCTTGTACGGTAAAAAGCCGTTGTGCCTACAGATTTACTTCGTAACTTTTACGGTTTTGCACAACCAACCCAGCTGCCGGTTTAAAACCGTAAATTTTACGGGATTTTTTTTACAGTGTAGTTCTAAAATTCAGCTTGTAGAAACGAAAGCAAAACTTTCTTCTCTTTATTGGAAAGATATAAAGGAACGGGCTGTTTTGTGAAAAACCTTCACTCGATCCGCTCAAATTCTTCATTTTATCCATAAGTGTCATCCTGCAATTAACATATTAGGTCATTCGATCATTTTTAGAAGAACTTGATTTTTTAACTTTTTTTTGAGAGAAACATTTTATCTGCAAAAAGCGATTAACGCTTAAAATAAATTGCAAGAATATTTTAAAGAATATCAGAAGTATTGTCCAAAAATGGTTTCAAGAACCAGGAGAGTTGGTTACAAGTTTAACTAAAAATCTAGTTCATATTTTAAATTCGTTTCGGCATTATAATATTTATTCTTAAATCTGTGTCGAAGAAAACAAGTATTATTTTGCATGGAGATGCAGAAGCGCAAGAACTAGTCTAAGTTCTCTTTTTCTACAACACAATGAAGTTTTTATTTGCTTCCAAGAATACTGTTATATTTCAAATCACAAGAAAATTAAAAGCGATTATCGAAATATTTCCAAAACGAAATTATTACCTTAATCCCAGAATTAAATATTCATCTCTACTAATAATAAAGGAAAATGTGTGTGTGCGTGAGTGCGTCTGTGTGTGTCTCTGCGTGTGTGTGTGTCTCTCTGTGTGTGTGTCTCTGTGTATGTGTCTCTCTGTGTGTGTGTGTGTCTGTCTGTGTGTTGGCGCTCTACATGGCAGACCGCTGGACATAGAGCTACGAACTTTGGCACGAACATTCTCTGGAAGGCGGGAATGTGCACCTCGGAGCCGTTTTTTTTGGAAATTTTAATTAGAATTTTAATTAATTAAAAATAAGCGAAATTTTGGCGTTTTTCTTTAATAACTTTGAAAATATTACAGCTCAAAAAACATTTTTACACCATCTGCAAGAGCAAAAAATTATCTGTTCAATGATATCAATAAAGTTGTCGTACGATTTTTTCTCCCCCTTACGTCCTGTTAGTGGCCTCATCGTGGCAAGGGGGTGTTCCTGGGAGGAGTGGGTGATGTACGTCGGGAGTTATTTCTCCTGGTAGGGCCACCCAAGGCGTGAAGGCCACTCCATTATTCCCAGCTAACACTAACAGGCATAGAGGCAAAGTCAGACTTCTTCCCATGTGGTACCTCGTTTGAAACTGAAGCTGCTTCTTACCCGTAGTCATGAACCAGTCGCATTCTGATACCTATACTGCATCGTCCGTCGCGCAGGATAATCAGGGACGCGTTCAAGATTTAGGCAGAGGGTCTTGTCCGATAAATCGGCTACAGTCTCCAACCTCCCGAGATAGACTAAAAAACCTTCGAATACTACAATGTAATATAAACGGTATCAGTTTAACTGCATCTAGGATAAAACTGGATCAGATACTCGAACTTGCAGATGCACATCAAGTTTCAGTCAGTGCTCTGCAAGAGACAAAGTTGCAAGCAAAACATCTGCTGAAAGTTAAAGGCTACAACATTGTTCGCCAAGACAGACCTTCCTCTGGTGGAGGTCTGGTTTTCCTGATTAGAGATGTCTACTACCAGAAAATTCCCAATCCTGATCCACAAAATATTTGCCTGGAGAGTCTAGGTGTAAGGATTTTATCAAGAAATCAAAACGTAAACATCATAAACCTGTATCACACTCCAAATAATCAGAGATTTAACGTAGAGGAGTTTGAAAATTATTTTGGTGAATCGACTGTTATTCTTGGCGACCTTAATGCTAAGCACGCTACCTGGGGATGTGCTACCACTAATGCAAGAGGACAGGAATTGGAGGATTTGGCAAATGACAAGGGGTTCCTGTTTTTAAATGATGGTACCCACACTTATCGATCCTTGAGTTATAACACCACAGATGTGTTAGATCTGACACTTATTAGCCCAGATATTTTTCCATACAGCTCATGGAGAGTCCTTGACCATATTGGCAGTGATCACTCTCCTATTTTGACTGAAATAAATTTTAAAATTAGGACATTAAGGACAACTAACCTTTCCTGGAACTTCGGTAAAGCTAATTGGAACAACTTTGAATCTATTTTAAATGAAAGACTTTCACAGAGCCCTCTTACTGAAGATTTGGAGAGAGAATGGGCATGCTTCAAAGACTCTATTTTTATAGCTGCAAAGAGGACTATACCAAGAGGCAAAGGTAAAAAAACGTGGTAAAGATTTTACAAACTCGCCTCACAACTCTGAAACTATACAGAAACTACTGGCTGATAAGGACCAGCTTTTGAGAAATTATGCCCAAAGAGCAGATGATGAAACTAGAATCCAAATCAATAAAATAAATGCAGATATCATACGATCATATATTGATATCAAGAGGAGACGTTGGGAACAACTTTGTTCGAATTTGGATTACAAAACACCCAATTCTAGACTCTGGAAACTGGCAAAAGCGCTTGACAGGGCGCAACCTCAAGAGGAAAATTCGAACTCCATCACCAAATCAAATGGTTCTCTTACTATAGACGACCAAGAAGCTGCTGAAGAGCTGGGAAAATTTTATTCAAATGAGAGCAGGGTGACTTTCGGCAGAGAAGATAAGAAAGTTGGTATATTGGACAGAAATCTTGTAAAGACTTGTTGTCATGTTTCTACTTCCAACCAAGTGTTTTCCGATTATTTTACTACCTCAGAGTTAATGTACGCCATACAACAAATGGATAATAACAAATCACCTGGACCTGACGGTATTCACGGTAAATTTCTAGAAAACATCGGGCCACATGGTAGAGAACGTCTTTTGTACATATTTAATTTGTCATGGAAGGTAGGTGTACTCCCAAAACAGTGGAAAACTGCTGTAATTATCCCTGTCAGAAAACCAAATAAAGAAGCCAACTCTTTGGGAAGTTATAGGCCTATTGCTCTCACATGTATACCTTGTAAACTGATGGAGCGGATTATCTTGAGAAGAATTACTCATCATCTTATGGAACTAAATTTGATTCCTGAAGAACAATATGGCTTCCGTAGGGGTCATAGTACTATTGATCAAATCCTTTATTTTGCCCAGAGTGTGAGGGATGCCCACAACTTGAAGCCTACCAAACATACCATTTCTGTGTTCTTAGACCTTACCAAGGCCTTTGATAAGGTTTGGAAAAATAAGCTCCTGGTGAAATGCCACGATGAGTTTAACATCAGAGGTAGAGTCCTCCCATGGATTTCAAACTTCCTGAACGACAGATCTTTCCGAGTCAAATATCAAAGTGGCATCTCCAGCATTTACAGATCATACCAGGGTATACCACAGGGCTCTGTTTTGAGTCCTACTTTGTTTTCTCTATTTGTGGCTGGGATGGAGAAAATGGTCTCCTCATGTAACATTGGCCTGTTTGCTGATGATGTGGTGATTTGGAAAAATGATAAAGACGTGATTAAAATTGAGAATTCTTTAAATGAGAACATGGTTGCTATTCAGAGTTTCGCAGAGGTACATAAACTAAACTTTAACCCTGCAAAGTCTTTCACTTGCATTTTTACAACGAACAGACATATGTTCAATTTGCAACCAAAAATATATCTGAAAGGGAATCTGTTAGAAACAACAAAAAGTCCAACATATTTGGGTTTCACTTTGGACACGGAGATTAATTGTGGCAAACATATTGCCAAACTCGTTGAAAAGGGAAGAAAGCGTCTTCAACTACTAAAGTTCATCTCTGGCAGGGATTGGGGTGCCAATTCTGGAACTCTTAGAATGACTTACACTGCGCTTATTCGTCCTGTTTTGGAGTATGGCTACCAAGTCTATCAAGTGGCCTCTCAAACGAATCTTAACAAATTGGAAAAAGTGCAACTTAGCGCGGCTAGAATAATCACGGGTCTCAGAAGCTGCTGTCCGAAAGCTATTGTTTTGTATGAGGCCGACCTTCAGCCTTTGTCCATGAGAATCAGAACTAATTCTGCTAAATATATTGCCAAACTACAGAGTCTCGGATCTTTTAACGAACTTCGAAATTTATTTTTCAGTGGACAAGCAACCAGAGACTGAAAAAGGACAGCCCTGTTGGGGTTATGTGGAAACGAGGTCTCTTGAATTTTAACATTGAACCATGTATCCCTTTTAGCTGCTTGACGCCAAATACCTCTTTGGATAGAGTTAGTTTTAATGACCAATTATTGTCTAGTGCCCCTAAGCACACTCACACCCAGAGATGATGAGACAATTGTCACTGGAACTAATCAACAACATCCCTTCTCAGGCCCTGGTACTCTATACTGATGGGAGTAAATCGGACTCGGGTAGGACTGGCAGCGGCGTTTATGCTAAGGCCGAGGACGGTTTGGTTTTTCGCTGCAGATTTCGCAACCCAGATAACTGTTCGGTTTTCCGATCGGAACTTCTTGCCATCCGAGAAGCCTTAAATTTTGCCCTACATTTTGAAAATAGCGACATCTATGTTTTGACGGACAGCAAGAGTTCAATTCAATACTTAAAAAATTGGCCGGAAATTCGAGAAAAAACCGGTCAAGAGGTTGTTTCCAAAATTGCTACACTTTCGCAGAAAAGTAGAGTTTGCTTCCAATGGATTCCATCCCATGTTGAAGTATTTGGCAATGAGGAGGCAGACGTGCTTGCGAAAGAGGGAAGTGCTCTTCCTTCTGCATCCTCTAGCGAACTCTTCACGTCCGAAATATATTCTATTCACAAGGCTATAGCAAATTCTTCTTGGAGAAATCCTCCCACACATGATTGGTATGCCGGGAACCGTCCTGGTCTGTCTCTACAGTCCGTAGGCACAAGATCCGCTAAGACTGCATTGGACAGGTTGCGTAGTGGACACATTAAAAGCTTAAAATTCATCGATAAGGAAAAGACTTTTTCTTCTTGCCCTTGTTCCTGTCCTGATTCTCCTGCCCATATCATTGACTGCATTGGCGCCTCTACGAGGTAGCTGTGGAGTGGGGAGGGCAAAGGACTTGTGGAGTTGTTAGAGCGACATGGTGTCATGGACCTGGTCTAATCTTGGGCCAGGGGGACATGAAACAACATGAAACACGATTTTTTCTCTAATTTTAGTAACTTTTTAAAGACACTTTTTGGCATAATTTACAACAATACTTTTCATTGTTGCAACTCATTTCAAACCATTTTCGTTGTTTAAACAAATATTTAATTGCGTATTTCTCGTCCATTGTTTAAAGGTTATAAAATATCCTTTCGATTTTACTTTCTTTTATTTGATCAATTTTTCTGTGAAATCTGTAAATGAAGGCCTCAAGATGGTAAGTATATAATGAAATAATCCAGTAAAATGAAAGATTAAATTTGCTATGCTTTAATTCTTTTTTTATCAACGTGTTTTAAGCCAATTAGCATGCTGCTGGACGTAAAATGTGCCGCACCAATTTAATATTGAAATCAAATGCGTAGTTTGCGTGAATGTATACAAGAAACAGAACAAGTGCAAGGCTACGAAAAGAACGCGGGTTAAATGTCTATAGAAATTTGAAATTTAAAACTACTTTGTTAAGGGAACCATGAATATAAAATTATACATAAGAGATTCAGTTGAAATTTTATTTTCGGCGATCAAGCTAGTCGCCGAAGGCGGCTCAAATATGAGACGATTTATTGTTACATATTTAGGCTTTCTTTCATTATACAAAACAGAAAATAATAACTTTTATAAGCAGTTAACAAAATGAAATATTTCAAGTCATTGTACGAATTTCCAATAAAATCTTATTCTATTCAGGTTACTGTCACAAGCAAAAATTTTGAAAGTTTGAATTTAACAAAGCTTTTTAACTTCTCAGGCTGAATTCATGAAAATTCTGATAGGCACTGACGATGATTTTTAGATCAACGTGATCGTCCAGTTTTGAATGGATCCATCTCTCCAAAACTGAGAATAAGGCTCGGTGGTTTTTGTGATTATGTTACTGCGAAAGACCGAAATTGGAGAATGTCGACACATGCCACAAACATTCACCGGAGATTATCAACATTCACCGACCGGAGAAACTGACATTCACAGGAGAATATCGACAT
>BGPR01038480.1:0-14690 GCA_013235015.1 Araneus ventricosus | reverse complement strand
ATGTCGATATTCTCCTGTGAATGTCAGTTTCTCCGGTCGGTGAATGTTGATAATCTCCGGTGAATGTTTGTGGCATGTGTCGACATTCTCCAATTTCGGTCTTTCGCAGTAACATAATCACAAAAACCACCGAGCCTTATTCTCAGTTTTGGAGAGATGGATCCATTCAAAACTGGACGATCACGTTGATCTAAAAATCATCGTCAGTGCCTATCAGAATTTTCATGAATTCAGCCTGAGAAGTTAAAAAGCTTTGTTAAATTCAAACTTTCAAAATTTTTGCTTGTGACAGTAACCTGAATAGAATAAGATTTTATTGGAAATTCGTACAATGACTTGAAATATTTCATTTTGTTAACTGCTTATAAAAGTTATTATTTTCTGTTTTGTATAATGAAAGAAAGCCTAAATATGTAACAATAAATCGTCTCATATTTGAGCCGCCTTCGGCGACTAGCTTGATCGCCGAAAATAAAATTTCAACTGAATCTCTTATGTATAATTTTATATTCATGGTTCCCTTAACAAAGTAGTTTTAAATTTCAAATTTCTATAGACATTTAACCCGCGTTCTTTTCGTAGCCTTGCACTTGTTCTGTTTCTTGTATACATTCACGCAAACTACGCATTTGATTTCAATATTAAATTGGTGCGGCACATTTTACGTCCAGCAGCATGCTAATTGGCTTAAAACACGTTGATAAAAAAAGAATTAAAGCATAGCAAATTTAATCTTTCATTTTACTGGATTATTTCATTATATACTTACCATCTTGAGGCCTTCATTTACAGATTTCACAGAAAAATTGATCAAATAAAAGAAAGTAAAATCGAAAGGATATTTTATAACCTTTAAACAATGGACGAGAAATACGCAATTAAATATTTGTTTAAACAACGAAAATGGTTTGAAATGAGTTGCAACAATGAAAAGTATTGTTGTAAATTATGCCAAAAAGTGTCTTTAAAAAGTTACTAAAATTAGAGAAAAAATCGTGTTTCATGTTGTTTCATGTCCCCCTGGCCCAAGATTAGACCAGGTCCATGACACCATGTCGCTCTAACAACTCCACAAGTCCTTTGCCCTCCCCACTCCACAGCTACCTCGTAGAGGCGCCAATGCAGTCAATGATATGGGCAGGAGAATCAGGACAGGAACAAGGGCAAGAAGAAAAAGTCTTTTCCTTATCGATGAATTTTAAGCTTTTAATGTGTCCACTACGCAACCTGTCCAATGCAGTCTTAGCGGATCTTGTGCCTACGGACTGTAGAGACAGACCAGGACGGTTCCCGGCATACCAATCATGTGTGGGAGGATTTCTCCAAGAAGAATTTGCTATAGCCTTGTGAATAGAATATATTTCGGACGTGAAGAGTTCGCTAGAGGATGCAGAAGGAAGAGCACTTCCCTCTTTCGCAAGCACGTCTGCCTCCTCATTGCCAAATACTTCAACATGGGATGGAATCCATTGGAAGCAAACTCTACTTTTCTGCGAAAGTGTAGCAATTTTGGAAACAACCTCTTGACCGGTTTTTTCTCGAATTTCCGGCCAATTTTTTAAGTATTGAATTGAACTCTTGCTGTCCGTCAAAACATAGATGTCGCTATTTTCAAAATGTAGGGCAAAATTTAAGGCTTCTCGGATGGCAAGAAGTTCCGATCGGAAAACCGAACAGTTATCTGGGTTGCGAAATCTGCAGCGAAAAACCAAACCGTCCTCGGCCTTAGCATAAACGCCGCTGCCAGTCCTACCCGAGTCCGATTTACTCCCATCAGTATAGAGTACCAGGGCCTGAGAAGGGATGTTGTTGATTAGTTCCAGTGACAATTGTCTCATCATCTCTGGGTGTGAGTGTGCTTAGGGGCACTAGACAATAATTGGTCATTAAAACTAACTCTATCCAAAGAGGTATTTGGCGTCAAGCAGCTAAAAGGGATACATGGTTCAATGTTAAAATTCAAGAGACCTCGTTTCCACATAACCCCAACAGGGCTGTCCTTTTTCAGTCTCTGGTTGCTTGTCCACTGAAAAATAAATTTCGAAGTTCGTTAAAAGATCCGAGACTCTGTAGTTTGGCAATATATTTAGCAGAATTAGTTCTGATTCTCATGGACAAAGGCTGAAGGTCGGCCTCATACAAAACAATAGCTTTCGGACAGCAGCTTCTGAGACCCGTGATTATTCTAGCCGCGCTAAGTTGCACTTTTTCCAATTTGTTAAGATTCGTTTGAGAGGCCACTTGATAGACTTGGTAGCCATACTCCAAAACAGGACGAATAAGCGCAGTGTAAGTCATTCTAAGAGTTCCAGAATTGGCACCCCAATCCCTGCCAGAGATGAACTTTAGTAGTTGAAGACGCTTTCTTCCCTTTTCAACGAGTTTGGCAATATGTTTGCCACAATTAATCTCCGTGTCCAAAGTGAAACCCAAATATGTTGGACTTTTTGTTGTTTCTAACAGATTCCCTTTCAGATATATTTTTGGTTGCAAATTGAACATATGTCTGTTCGTTGTAAAAATGCAAGTGAAAGACTTTGCAGGGTTAAAGTTTAGTTTATGTACCTCTGCGAAACTCTGAATAGCAACCATGTTCTCATTTAAAGAATTCTCAATTTTAATCACGTCTTTATCATTTTTCCAAATCACCACATCATCAGCAAACAGGCCAATGTTACATGAGGAGACCATTTTCTCCATCCCAGCCACAAATAGAGAAAACAAAGTAGGACTCAAAACAGAGCCCTGTGGTATACCCTGGTATGATCTGTAAATGCTGGAGATGCCACTTTGATATTTGACTCGGAAAGATCTGTCGTTCAGGAAGTTTGAAATCCATGGGAGGACTCTACCTCTGATGTTAAACTCATCGTGGCATTTCACCAGGAGCTTATTTTTCCAAACCTTATCAAAGGCCTTGGTAAGGTCTAAGAACACAGAAATGGTATGTTTGGTAGGCTTCAAGTTGTGGGCATCCCTCACACTCTGGGCAAAATAAAGGATTTGATCAATAGTACTATGACCCCTACGGAAGCCATATTGTTCTTCAGGAATCAAATTTAGTTCCATAAGATGATGAGTAATTCTTCTCAAGATAATCCGCTCCATCAGTTTACAAGGTATACATGTGAGAGCAATAGGCCTATAACTTCCCAAAGAGTTGGCTTCTTTATTTGGTTTTCTGACAGGGATAATTACAGCAGTTTTCCACTGTTTTGGGAGTACACCTACCTTCCATGACAAATTAAATATGTACAAAAGACGTTCTCTACCATGTGGTCCGATGTTTTCTAGAAATTTACCGTGAATACCGTCAGGTCCAGGTGATTTGTTATTATCCATTTGTTGTATGGCGTACATTAACTCTGAGGTAGTAAAATAATCGGAAAACACTTGGTTGGAAGTAGAAACATGACAACAAGTCTTTACAAGATTTCTGTCCAATATACCAACTTTCTTATCTTCTCTGCCGAAAGTCACCCTGCTCTCATTTGAATAAAATTTTCCCAGCTCTTCAGCAGCTTCTTGGTCGTCTATAGTAAGAGAACCATTTGATTTGGTGATGGAGTTCGAATTTTCCTCTTGAGGTTGCGCCCTGTCAAGCGCTTTTGCCAGTTTCCAGAGTCTAGAATTGGGTGTTTTGTAATCCAAATTCGAACAAAGTTGTTCCCAACGTCTCCTCTTGATATCAATATATGATCGTATGATATCTGCATTTATTTTATTGATTTGGATTCTAGTTTCATCATCTGCTCTTTGGGCATAATTTCTCAAAAGCTGGTCCTTATCAGCCAGTAGTTTCTGTATAGTTTCAGAGTTGTGAGGCGAGTTTGTAAAATCTTTACCACGTTTTTTTACCTTTGCCTCTTGGTATAGTCCTCTTTGCAGCTATAAAAATAGAGTCTTTGAAGCATGCCCATTCTCTCTCCAAATCTTCAGTAAGAGGGCTCTGTGAAAGTCTTTCATTTAAAATAGATTCAAAGTTGTTCCAATTAGCTTTACCGAAGTTCCAGGAAAGGTTAGTTGTCCTTAATGTCCTAATTTTAAAATTTATTTCAGTCAAAATAGGAGAGTGATCACTGCCAATATGGTCAAGGACTCTCCATGAGCTGTATGGAAAAATATCTGGGCTAATAAGTGTCAGATCTAACACATCTGTGGTGTTATAACTCAAGGATCGATAAGTGTGGGTACCATCATTTAAAAACAGGAACCCCTTGTCATTTGCCAAATCCTCCAATTCCTGTCCTCTTGCATTAGTGGTAGCACATCCCCAGGTAGCGTGCTTAGCATTAAGGTCGCCAAGAATAACAGTCGATTCACCAAAATAATTTTCAAACTCCTCTACGTTAAATCTCTGATTATTTGGAGTGTGATACAGGTTTATGATGTTTACGTTTTGATTTCTTGATAAAATCCTTACACCTAGACTCTCCAGGCAAATATTTTGTGGATCAGGATTGGGAATTTTCTGGTAGTAGACATCTCTAATCAGGAAAACCAGACCTCCACCAGAGGAAGGTCTGTCTTGGCGAACAATGTTGTAGCCTTTAACTTTCAGCAGATGTTTTGCTTGCAACTTTGTCTCTTGCAGAGCACTGACTGAAACTTGATGTGCATCTGCAAGTTCGAGTATCTGATCCAGTTTTATCCTAGATGCAGTTAAACTGATACCGTTTATATTACATTGTAGTATTCGAAGGTTTTTTAGTCTATCTCGGGAGGTTGGAGACTGTAGCCGATTTATCGGACAAGACCCTCTGCCTAAATCTTGAACGCGTCCCTGATTATCCTGCGCGACGGACGATGCAGTATAGGTATCAGAATGCGACTGGTTCATGACTACGGGTAAGAAGCAGCTTCAGTTTCAAACGAGGTACCACATGGGAAGAAGTCTGACTTTGCCTCTATGCCTGTTAGTGTTAGCTGGGAATAATGGAGTGGCCTTCACGCCTTGGGTGGCCCTACCAGGAGAAATAACTCCCGACGTACATCACCCACTCCTCCCAGGAACACCCCCTTGCCACGATGAGGCCACTAACAGGACGTAAGGGGGAGAAAAAATCGTACGACAACTTTATTGATATCATTGAACAGATAATTTTTTGCTCTTGCAGATGGTGTAAAAATGTTTTTTGAGCTGTAATATTTTCAAAGTTATTAAAGAAAAACGCCAAAATTTCGCTTATTTTTAATTAATTAAAATTCTAATTAAAATTTCCAAAAAAAACGGCTCCGAGGTGCACATTCCCGCCTTCCAGAGAATGTTCGTGCCAAAGTTCGTAGCTCTATGTCCAGCGGTCTGCCATGTAGAGCGCCAACACACAGACAGACACACACACACACAGAGAGACACATACACAGAGACACACACACAGAGAGACACACACACACGCAGAGACACACACAGACGCACTCACGCACACACACATTTTCCTTTATTATTAGTAGAGATGAATATTTAATTCTGGGATTAAGGTAATAATTTCGTTTTGGAAATATTTCGATAATCGCTTTTAATTTTCTTGTGATTTGAAATATAACAGTATTCTTGGAAGCAAATAAAAACTTCATTGTGTTGTAGAAAAAGAGAACTTAGACTAGTTCTTGCGCTTCTGCATCTCCATGCAAAATAATACTTGTTTTCTTCGACACAGATTTAAGAATAAATATTATAATGCCGAAACGAATTTAAAATATGAACTAGATTTTTAGTTAAACTTGTAACCAACTCTCCTGGTTCTTGAAACCATTTTTGGACAATACTTCTGATATTCTTTAAAATATTCTTGCAATTTATTTTAAGCGTTAATCGCTTTTTGCAGATAAAATGTTTCTCTCAAAAAAAAGTTAAAAAATCAAGTTCTTCTAAAAATGATCGAATGACCTAATATGTTAATTGCAGGATGACACTTATGGATAAAATGAAGAATTTGAGCGGATCGAGTGAAGGTTTTTCACAAAACAGCCCGTTCCTTTATATCTTTCCAATAAAGAGAAGAAAGTTTTGCTTTCGTTTCTACAAGCTGAATTTTAGAACTACACTGTAAAAAAAATCCCGTAAAATTTACGGTTTTAAACCGGCAGCTGGGTTGGTTGTGCAAAACCGTAAAAGTTACGAAGTAAATCTGTAGGCACAACGGCTTTTTACCGTACAAGGACAGGTTTTTTCCGTAAAAGTTACGAAGTAAATCCGTAGTCACAACGGTTTTTTACCGTATGAGATCAAGTTTTCTCCTTAAAAATTAAATCATCGAAGTAAGTGACGTCATCGACTGAGTTGAGTTGTTTTCTCCTTCTGTTCGAGTTGAGTTGAAACGTGCTGATGTGTATTATCGATTAGGAATATTAATTAATCAAGGCTTTATTATTAATTTCAATTAATCTAATTTTTAATTGAACTTACTTGGACGATTTCGATGCAAGATGGTGACAAAACTTCGAACTCCTCCGAGCCGGGGATCAAAACCGCGTTCATAGAAACAAAATGCAGTCGCTCTAACCATTAGACCACCGGAGACTTCATAAAGTGAAGTAAAAATAATCTATTTGAGTTTTAAAGTCACTATAGCTCTAGTGGCGCCACCTAGTGGTGTAAAAATCAACTATTGCCAGAACACGTGTTTTAAGGTTAGCTTTCATGAGTGACAACAGGTTACTGCAACATGTGTAAACAATAGCGGAGATGGAACCCTATTAAAAACATGAAATGAATGCAATAAAATTACATTTAAGAAAAGGGAAAGTTATCATACGGAAAGCAATACCATATGACGAAAAATAGAATTTGAACTGACGGTTTTAAACCGTTTATGGCTGGAGCGGAAAACGGGGAAAAACCGTTTATGGCTGGAGCGGAAAACGGGGAAAAACCGTTTTGTCAACAAAACAGCTTTAAACCGTCAAATATACGGAAAAAGTCCGGGAAAAAAACGGATATTTTTTACAGTGTAGGTCACGATTTCATTTCCTGTGGGAAGTTATAACTTGATTTTATTCAAGAAAAAAAGTTTGATTGTTCATTTATGGTGTGGTTGAATAGTCTTTTCATCGCTTAAAAATGATTATAAACAATTGATTAATAAAGCGGATTTCTTTTTCGTAAAATCGACTATCAATTTCTGACAAGCTCGATGTCTTTTCAGAATTGTTTTGCGACTGTAAAAGCAATTGAAAGTCTTATTATTGTAGCACCCATCTATCGTTGTAGGCTGTATCAACCAACTTGAAATAACGAATGTTCATTTAGTAGTTTGGCATCACTTAACTGAAAAAAACACTTTGAATATATCTGTTACAGGCAATGTATGAAACGCCGGCATTCTATAGAATGCCTAGTCATTTTACAGAAAGCTGGGCGTTTTTAGGCAAAGTATGAAATACGAGAATTATTACATGCTTTCCCTAGGCATTGTATATAATACCTAGGCATTCTTTAGAATGACAAATGCTATTTAGGCAAAGTATGAAAATAAGGTCATGATAAGACCATTATTTAAAAGACGTGCATACTTTAAAAATACAAATGTTATTTTTAGAAAATAATGAAAGAGTGCCATTAAAAAAACTTTTATTCAAAAACATAAAGAAAAATGAAAGTCGTACAAAACAAAATTTATGCCTTTCTTATGATAAAACAAAATGAAATATGAACCTACTTTTTGCATCAATAAAGGAAATAATTTTATTTTGAATTGCACTTAATTTTATTTCTTTAAAAAGACGAATCGATGGTGTATTTCATACTTTGCCGGTTTGTCATTTGTCATTCTCGAGAATGCTTAGGAAATGTTTGAAATGTTAATCGTTTCATACATTGCCGGCCAGTTTTCGGCATTCTATAAAATGCCTAGGTATTCTATAGAATGCCGGATTTTCAAACTTTGCCTATAACATATCTAATTCGTAAAACAATGCTCATGGAACATGCTTCGTGAATCAGGGCATGGATACTTCTTCTTTGTTGCTCTTACGTCATCAATCTTGATGAAAATTTTTCTATAAACTTGATGCATTTATCCAGATGTTTAGTTTCCTATCTTTTGCATATAATAACCAATGCATATAATTATATCTTTTGCATATAACTCTCTCTATAATTATCTCTTTTGCATATAACTCTTTCTATAATTATCTCTTTTGCCTGTAACTATAACTGCCAAAATGAGCAATAAAGGTTTTATTTTGTTTTAGACAATTGTTTAGAAATGTTTTAAGCGATTAAATTTATTCAGCGATAACTTGAATTAAATTTATCACAACACAGACAACAAGCCTTTATTTATTTAAAGAAACTGCGCACTACAGAAAATTCTCCAGTTAGAGTATTGCATGGCACGAAACGCACTTCAGAAAAAGAATAGAAATTGAAAACACTGAAAAAATGCAAAGAAAAAATGAATTTAAAAGTTCTAAACACTAAATCTTTAAAAAAAAATTAAAAATACTAATTATGCACCCAATTTTACGAGAATATAAAACATATTAAGAATTCAAAAATAGTAAACACTTATTTATGAAAACATTAACCCTTTGAGGACGACTGTGCGGTTCCGTCTGGCCGACGTTTCCCAACGCGTATGGCTGCTCAGGGCAGGCTCACTTTTTCTTGTTAAGTCTAATTGCACTAAAGCTGGTGCTATGCCGACGTGACAGTCGGTAGCTAAATGCCACAAGGGCCGGCACGTATTTGTGACAGTCGGGAGAGAATGGGCCAAGCAGCTGGAACCTTAAAGGGTCTTTCCCTTTCAAGTTCACTACATGTTTCGCTTTGAAAATTACTAAATTTATTTCAAAAATGAGTATTAGACATGCAGCTGATCATAATTATGTGAAGGAAAAAATGTAGCATTTTTTATTTTTAAGAAATTTGTGATTTCACAGTGAAACCAATGAACTGTAACGGGCTATTTTTTCTTCCGAATAAGTTATCATCGAAATGCAATTTCAATTATGTATTTATTTATACTTATACGTGAGTATTCAGGATATTCAACCTTCATAAAATTCAAAATTACTTTCGAAGATTCAATTTCAAAAAATATCAATTTGTGTAAGAACCCTCATCGTTTTGTTTCTCTTGGAAATCAAAAGCAATTTAGCTCTCGCAGTACCGATATCTTTGTGAATACTAACGGTATTGAACTGGAATTTTTATATAAGTTGGCCTATACATCTGACTCATAAGTTATGAAAGAAAAAATACGCTGTTTCGTAAGTAAAAAAATGCTCAATGTGTGTTTTCACTACGAAACCAATGAACGCGAAGGAGTTAAAGGACATATGAAAAATATCCAGGTCTTCAGAATACTTGTTTTCGTGAATAACATATTACTATGATCTTTATGCGATATAAACTCTTCGTTTTCAACATATTCGGACTACGTATAAAACATATCTGGAACTAACAATTAATGAATTAACTAATGGTCAAATGGTCGTTTTAGTATTCTTGTATGATAAATGCCATTCAAATCATAATGTAGTTCGAATCCCAACCGTCCCTTCAAATAACCTCCATCAACAAATGCCTGTCTGAGCAGAGAATGTATATAATGAAAGAGCAGCTGTGCACACATTGATAAAAAGGAAACCAGGAAGGCTCTTTTTGTTTTGTTGCTCCGCCGCACAGTTTTTAGTTACTGCATTTGCTTGAATACAGGAGGTTCCTTTCATGAGTTACTTTTTTGTTGCTGTTGTTATTCCAATTAGATGTTTAAAGAAAGGCTCATTTCATTGCTTGAATATATGAGACCACGATTTCATTGTTTTTAGAATACGAGAAGCAAGTAGCAAGTCTTAGATGATGCATTTGGAAGAAAGCTATACTATTTAACAAAAAATATTAATAAGAATGGTTAATTAAGAATGGTTGAAACCCGTTTTTATTTCGTTAGCATGTATATTTTAATCCATTATCGCAGATTTAATTTTTATGTTAGTTTTAAATTTTTAAAAATTTATAAACTTATTAATTTTTGTATGAATATCGTGCTAGCAGCGGTGAAGTTTGGACTTTAAAATAGAATTTTTTACTTTTTCATATTAGAAACTGACACTGAGAGAGCATTTAATTTTTTAAAAAAATCGATATCAAAACTTTGATGAAATTCAAGTTGCAGACCTATACTTTGTTGCTTTCTGATTTTTATGTGCACGACAATTCAAATATTAATCTAATTTGATGATCGAAATTTTACATGTACTCCTTAAACCCAAACTGTATATTTGTATCAAATTTTGGACAATGTCCGTCTACGGGAAGATAGATTTTTCCAAAATATATACTCGATTTTTCTTCTATATACCATGAAACGATACAAAAAATTAGCATGCGATTTTTACAATTGGAGTTAAATGAAAATATGATATGCATTTTCAGTCGGTACATTTATTTATATGAGCGTTTTATCTCAAGTCCAAGGGAAATATTCGGCACACTTTTAGTCATTGCGTCGATTTACATCCGCGTTGCCACTGTACTCAGAGAAAATATTAGATAAATTTATTTGTGCGCAATTTATCGTAGATAGAGTAGATATTGTATAGTAGATAGACAAAAGTAAATTATTTAAAATTCTGGAAATCAGAAGAAAAAGTAAGACAATAAAATTAATATCATTGAAAAGATAATTTTATATAATTTTATTTCAAGATAGCGTAAATATACACACCACGGTTTCTTCTTAATTTTAATTGGCATATGGTGGCCACTACCGGAACGACTAAGCCTCCCCCTTTAATAGTTGTTAGAGGAAGCCGTTTGAACCTGGGTAATTTTTTCTTTTTTCTGTTAAATGTTAATAATCATGTTTCATTACTTTTAGTATAATCAGTAAAGTTCAGTTCATAATATTATACCATTTAAGGAAGTGATAGTGGCTATAATTGCCTACATTTTTGGTGTAGCTTATTTTTTGGTAGGCGTTCCGTATCCGAAGGGGGATGCCGCCACGCTTGAGGGGTAAGTTGTTCCCAATATCGCCCACTTGAGTTTTCTCATTATCGCCCACTTGGGTATTCCCATTATCGCCTTAGCCCTTTAAGAAGTACTATATTAAAAGAAAAATTACCTTTAAAAATACGTGGTTGATATCCTATCTCCTGAAAATGCTTCGAAGTTCTTTTTTATTTTAATGTTTTATTTTGGGGGAAAGTGTTTAAAAGAATACTTTAACTATATTGCTAATAGTACAAAAAAAGCTGTCTTGTATTACTTTCAATTTTGTTCTGCCTTAATTGTCATGTTTAATAAAGAAAGTATGATCTTATCATAAATTACACTTTATTTCGATCCATTTTAGACATAGACCATATTAGGGACATATAGTGGGCGATATTAGGAAAATACAGTGGGCGATATTGGGAACACTTTTTTTAGACGTAAAAATTCTGCAGTCGCAAAAAAAGTTTTGGTGTGTGCGTTAAACTTATGTGTTAGAGTTGTAATTCAGTATCTATTTGGGTAAATGTCCAGATAATAGATTAGAACAATGTTTCGACAAATTGCACATGAATTAGCCTTCTGATTAAAATGATGTCTTAAGTGGGCGATATTTTAGACCCCTATCTTATTAAATAGAAAACATTAAATTATGAAATCAAAAAGGAACAATGCTAAAAGATCAGTGGAAAAGGTAATTTTGGGTAGATTTCTAGGGTTTTTTTTATTGGTGCCAGGCGAGGGCATTTGGTTGCTTTATACCCAAGCTCAAACAATCTTGGCCACATGTTATAGGTGGCATCCATATGTGGCTTCAGACATGAAAATAGAGGCAGAACCCTCCCAAATTTTTTACAATAGAGAACATAGAGTTTTTTTAAAGCCACTTTCACAAACGTTTGAATTTTTGTATTTGAAACTTTTGAACGCAAATTGCTAGTTAAGATCTAACTTTCGGAAAAAATAATACATTTCATAATTTTTTTCATGAAACTCGTATTAGATCCAGTCGTGATGAAGTTTTATGCTTCAAATTAATACTTTTTAACAGTAGTAATAAGTCCTCAAAGATATATAGTAATACTTCGACTTAAGCGAATTCGAAGTTACGCGATTTCTTGTTTTCTCCTCTTGCTTCGAATATTTCCCACTGTAAAATATAATGCAAATACAAAATTCATAAATAAGAACGGATATTATGAATAAACAAGAAATTTGTTCATTCTTTTTCAAAAAAATGAGCCGGAAACAACGCCAGAAACTAATCAAGTCGCTCGTGAAATTAGAAGAGGTTGTCGATTTTGTCAAGCAATGAAATTTGGAAGTTCATAGCAATGACGTCAGTGAGCCGTCGGACTCACATCAAAGAGCTGACAGTCAATGACCATATGGACGAGTTTTCTCATTTGTTTATTTTGGTTTCACAGAACTTCGGTGGTGAGAACTTTTATTCTGGTTTCACAAAACTCCGTTTTCCAGTAACCCTCCAATTTAAGCGATCGCCAAATCCAGTTGGATCCCACATCAAGCGCCAAGTTCGAATCGGTTCTTTCTTCAGGACACAAAGCGCCAAAAAGAGTGATAACGAATAATTATGGCAAGCTTTCCATAAAATTAGGCTTATTTTAAGTAAACTTTGAGATATACAACAATAGGAACATGAAGTTTAATATTTTCACAAAGTATCCTTAAGCCATAACATTAGAAAACTCCACTTTAAACATTAATATCTTCAGAGAGTTGAAATTTTGAAGATTCCCATTGGCTTAACATTATCACCGGAAGTTGATGGGTAAGGCAAAAGCCCAACTTTACCGCAAACAAACAAAACAGAAAACTCGTCCATAGAGATATGTGAGCAAATGGCTGCTAGAGAAGCTGACATCCCAGACCAAGATCCACCAGGAAAATGAATGGCAACAGCAAGCATGTCAGAAGGTCTCGGCTCACTTAAAAAAGGTGTTAAAAATTCTGGAAACAATATACTCTAATGTATAACGTATTCTAGCTACAAAGCAAGGAATAATCAGCGGGCGTGGTCTCCCCTAAACTCCCTCGTATATGTCCCCAAAAAGTGTCATTTCCCCTCCCCCACGCGTGGATAAAAAATTCGAACCTACTGTAACCCAGAATGCAATGAATATCCAGGCGTTTCTTTCAGAGTGGGCCAAGGTCACGAGTATCGCCAAGAGCTCGCCAAGACGCAAAATGGCATTGCGTCACAGTAAGAAAATTGAATCTCCAATTTGAACGCCTTTTTTTAAACTGATTGAAACAAAAATAGGACAGAAATCTACAATTAAGGTTAGAAGGCCACATACCAAATTTCACTTAACGAAGTCTTTGTTTTAAAGAGTTATTGTGTTCACAAGTATGCGATTATACAGACCGACAGACAGTCAACCCTTCGAGGATTTGGCCCGAAATTTGATTCGGACCTACATTCCTGATAATAAAACTGTGTTCCAAATTTTATCCATCTAGCTATTCAAGTTTTTGAGTTATCGTGTTCACATGAACGCTGACAGGCAGACTTCCCACTGACGGATTTTGTCCAAAATTTGATGGAAGCCTACAAATTATGTGTCAAGATAACATACCAAATTTCATCCCCGTAGCTCTAATAGTTTTCGAGTTATCGTGTTCACAGACAGACAGACATACAGACATAATTCTAAAATTGTGTTTTTCGGACTCGGGGAAGTCTAAAACGTGGAGATTCGTCAAAATCTCGAGTTCGAATTCTTTGACGATTGCAATACTTTCTCTTTGTATACTTCGCTTACGAGAAAGTAAAAATATATATTAGCTTGCTATGAAGAAATTTTACGTAAGACAAAAAGTCTTGCAACTGGTCAAACGAGTTTGTTAGATTTTATGAAGCGAATGACACTGAAATAACTCATTTTGTGTAACTCTTTTATTTTAATATGCAATTATTTTGTACTGATATGCATGAAAACTACATTCTTTAAGACATAATTTTCCTTCCAAACAGCTGTTTTTCTAGCCCTTGCATCTAAGTAATTAGAAATTGCATGTATTTATATGGAAACTCAGATCCCGTCTTGCACGCTTTTCGTTGGTTTAACCAATTACGTTACTTCGGGGTTTAACTATAATTATGCTTCTGTCACTCGCTCAAAAAATAGTCTGTGCAAATCGTTGAATTCTTTCCGAGATTTGTTTCTTTTAAATGGAAAAAAATTGTAATTTCCAACAAAAACTTATACAAGATAATCTTTGCGTAAACGAAATACTGGCGACTTGCACGAAACGCTCTCTTTCATCACGCAAATGCATTTTGCCGTAATTGCCTTTTATGAAGGAAAATCGAACAAGTAGTTTTATTAAGCATTTGACCTCAATCCGAATCATCGATAAAGCGCTTTTTACGGATGTTTTATTTCCTTGTTTGGATTATTAGTAAAGGACACTGACGGAGTGATCATATTTTTATGGAGAAACTAAAGGACAGATCTGAAGTCACTCGGAACTGAAAAAAAAAGGTTATTTATTCATTGTTATTTTCCAATAATGTGCTGAAATAAAGCTATGCAAACATGCTTTAGGAAAAGCAAAAAACTATTCTAATACTATTAAATGCAAAGGCAGAAATATGTCATTTGTATTACTAAGTTGCTTCCATTAATCTTTTATTTTTGTCTGTTTACTTCCTGCTGTCTTATATCCCAGGTAGCACAACATGTTGTCCGATATTGTACAATATTGTTCGATATTATATAAT
>BGPR01038479.1:0-14691 GCA_013235015.1 Araneus ventricosus | reverse complement strand
TTGTCAATAAAAATGTCATAAAATTCCAATATCGATTTCATTCTTTTGCAGATGATAAAAGATTCTAAATAATCATTCACTGTCTTTTTGTTCCATTATCTGTTTCTAATGAGTTAAATCTTAATGTAGACATTAAAGTCGTTTGCATCAGAAACTATCAACGAAATCAATAAATTTATGTTTTTTATAATTTATAAGCTAATCAAGATTACGTACCCTTATTATCATATAAATTAACGAAGAAAGAAAGAAAGAATGAGTGAGAGTAAATAAATTAGTTTAAGATTTTTGATAAAACAATTCCTTGTTCCAGAAATGAGATTAGCAGTAATTCAATTATTAAAAGCATTAGAATTAGAGTTCATTAAATATCACTTTTTAGGCGTTTATTAAAATGACTTTAAGAAAATTAGTTTAAATAATTTTTTCTGCCTCCTGCTGCATCAAAAAATAATGGCGAATTTATTAAAAAGATAGAGATTTTCAATTCAGAAAGTTGAACATTTATTATTATTTTCTTTTGTTTCGGGTTTGTAAAGATGGAATTTTCACTCATTTCTTTATCTGCTAGAGATTTTAAATTTTGTACTACAGTTATATAATTTCATGCCAGGCCAGCTCCGACCGCAAAGGTTTAAAAAATTTTCAGTTGCGGATGGTTATTTCTAAAGTTTATGTGAACGTTCATGGTATAGCAATAATACCACTCAGTCTCAGGTGTAACGGCAACTGTATCGGATATACTGGAAAACAACAACCTCAGAACTATTTGTACTCTGCTCCTAACCCAAGAACTATCAGATAAAAATTCTGAATAACCGATTTATTCAGTCAAACTGCTGCCTGTCAATATTCTGAAGGGAATAATTACACGCAATAAATACACAAGAAATCCTTCAATTTCAAATTTAGTGGACTAATGAATGCGGATCTCAATATTCTCCGCTACTTTCTAGCATCATCAAAAACAACATCAAGAACAAAAGTTTTTGGCTCTTTTCCAGTCAGTTGAAGCTTTTGTTGCCTTTCGATAAAATGTCCTATTCTGAAGCAACAACAGTTTCGGAAAAGTTTAGGGCCTTAATTATGAATGATGTATGTGGGTAACATTTCCAGCATCTTCTTGTTGATATTTGGTGAAATCATTATTATAACGAACTTTTCTCTCTCTCTTCATAAAAAGAATTCTTTCTCAAGGAAACTGTGAATACTAAGGATTTGAGATCCTTTTATAAGTCTGCACATTGAATAAAAAAGAATTCCAAGGCTTCCGATATTTTAGAACAGAATGATTTTTAGATTGACTTTATTATCGATATTTTTCCTAATAAAAGTCGAATGCTTTATTTAGGAAAAATGTATGAACAATTCAGATGTCATTTAGAAAATTGGTTATACCAGCAAATTATTCGCAATTTTATGGTTTTCGACTTTCCAACTATCTTTATTAGTCGTTTATTTGATATATATGATTTGAAAAATAGTTCATTTAAGTAGCGAATTGCCTTTATTCTAGTTCTTTTTTAAGAATAAGTCGGATACTTTGTCGAGTTTAAGGGTAAGGAGGGTTTAAATGTTCCCTTGAAAGTAAGTAGTATAAGCAACTTAGTTACAATTTTAGAGAGAATTTATTTGCTCTTTTAAGCAATATTTTATTTTGAAAAAATGTCAGTTGTAGTAAAACTTAGGGGACTTTCTTCCTCATCTTTAGACGAAGTCAATAAATAGTAATTATATATTCCAAGTTATATCGGAATTATTCCCATTTACGTTCATTTTAAGTTTTGGTTATTCACATTTTAATTTGAAATCTTATGAATTTTACTACAAGTTTGACGTTATAAAATATCTTACAAATGTTACTTTATCGTTTAATTTTTTGTTGTAAAGCATTCTTTTTACAACAAAACCGCAAAGTATTTATAAAATTCTAAAATAATTATGCCGTTTTACCTTATAAAAGGAATGTTTCCCATTTCAAAAATTTTGCATGAATTTCAAACGCAATTCTGAAAACTGAAGATTTGCACTTATGGTTCCTTAGTAGTATACCTGCTTTGTGATACTATAGTAAGAGAAGATTAGAATCCGATTTTACAATTAATATCTTCCCTAACATCCCGCTTCACTTTATTATGAATCAAAATTATCGTCTGTGGAAAAAAAATTGAATTAAGAACTGATTTTACCAAGTAAACACAATCTATCCTAAAATTCCTATTCAATGGGATGACTGAATTTATTTTTTTAAAAAAATTAGAAGATTTACAATTGTTCCAATGAGCTTTTAAAAATATAGCTAACAATATTTCTAAAAATGCATACTTCATTCAAAATTCTTTTAAAAAGAAGCCACTATTTCTGATTTTGATTACAAAAGATTTCATTTGTTGCTCAAAATACTTTAAGTCAGAAAAATTAAAAAAATAGGCAATGTAGAAGACACGTAAATATAATGCACAAAATGAACACGTGTGGAATAATGTTCTGGTTTGGATATTCTGTTAAGCATTCCAATATCATTTCATTCACTTTGATGTATCTTGGAATCCTATATTGACATCCAAAGAAGAAAATAAAGCAAAAAATTACGAATTCTCCTTTTTTCAACACGAGAAGCTAGTTTTCGAAAAAATTCTTTTGAAGATTTAAAATCTTTGGTTCAAATAAGTGGAAATTGCTTTTCCTAATCTAAAGAAAAATTACCGAAAAGAGCCTCTCACGTGTTTTTTTTTCTTTTACTTTACTTTTTGATAGAAGTCTCAATAATTCGGAGATTTTTTGTCTGTCTTTCTACGAAAAGAAAGTTTCAAATAAAGTCAGAAGGAGAGATAAAAAGAGAGAAAAATTGGGTCGTGCTCAGAAGTGTAGAGATTCGGTTTTGGAGGATATAGACGATTCGATGCTTTTTATTCGTAGCTTTCTTGATACTTTTCCGCCAAAATATTTTTAGAAGTAAATACAAATAAAACGTTACAGCTTATAGAAGAGTTTTTCAATGCAAATTCTGGACTGATATACTCTACATAACTGGTTTATACGTCTTTAAAATTCTGCTGGCATTTTTGAAGGACTCCAGGAAGACACGTGACTAAAATATTTCACATTATGGCTATAAATATTTAAACCGTATTTTCAAAATACACAGCTTCTTTATGAATGTCTTGAATGGCACCAAGCACATTTTTAGGCACTGCCATTTTTATATTTAGATATATTGATTGTTGCATATTGTATTGAAATCTTGGAATAAAAATAGTTTAAACTCTTACCGTTTGTTTATTTCCATAAAGAAATGAAAAAACGCATTTCTTTGAGTTGTAGTTAAATGACGTACGCAAGAGAATCCGATGAAAAATATAACACTTTTATGCTAAGCTATTAAAAATGGACAACTTTTCCTGCTTCGTCGTAATTTAACAAGTTTCTTTTTTCACAGATTTTAAGAAAATGTAGGAATTAAATGAGTCGTGCAGCTGCGAAAATGGACATCTCCAAAACAGAAAATTCTTCAGAAAAGTGGATTTTCTGTCAAATCTAGCCAAGATGAGATTTAAAAAATACGGCATGGCATTCGAAGCATTTGGGCAGTGTAATTCAGCATGCAATTTATGATAAGGAGTCATGAAGAAGAAGGGGATTTATTTAAGGTTTTGTTTTAGAGATGGCCAGTTTTGCACCTCGGTTTGGAGATGCACAGTTTTGCAGCAATATGAAATATAAATAAATAAACCAAATTGTTTAGAAAATGGGACATAATAATTTTCGCAAAATATTCTAAAAAAAAAAGGAGAAAATAATTATTTAAAAAAATAAAAATTCTAATAAACCACGTTTTTAAAACGGACTAAAAAGTATAAAATAATTTCTTCTAGCCCCATACAGATTTATAAACCCATACAGATTTAAAACGAAAAACGTGGGGCGCATGTAATAGATAATTGATGTATAAATAGTTTATTTCAGTCACTAACAATTATATTGCAATGGAAATGATTTGAGCTGTTGTGTGAGTTTTCTCAACGACAGCTACTCCCTACAGCTATTCTTACAAATACTGATTGCCAAAATGTTCTTTTTCACCAACTTTTTTATTCGAATCATGGTTATTGTTGGACGAAATCTAAATCAATCAGTAAAGCAAACCAGTTTAGCATAAACCCAAATAGATTCTATAAACGTCAGATCTTTTACAGATATAAATAACGTTGGTTACAGTAATGTGTAGTTCTATTAGAAATGACGAACTACCATCACATCGCCCTTCTGCTGACCCCGGCTATTTTATGAGTATGTTTAATCGAGGATTAAATAGGTTGTATTTATATGTGCCTATGCTTATATTTTTATCATCTAATAAAGATGTCTATTTTAACTATTATTAGTCGTCGTCAATTATCTTGTCATTGTCATGAATGCATCTAAATACAAATTAAGTAAACTAATTGGGTTACTCTGTTTTATTGGATGTATTACTGATCGCGTTTCTTTGACAACCAACGGTAATACAAGAATATTGCATGCGCCCCACGTTTTTCGTTTTAAATCTGTATGGGTTTATAAATCTGTATGGGGCTAGAAGAAATTATTTTATACTTTTTAGTCCGTTTTAAAAACGTGGTTTATTAGAATTTTTATTTTTTTAAATAATTATTTTCTCCTTTTTAGTCATCTGTATGTAAAATTTTGCAATCGATTTTAAACATCTTGATGAGATTATGACGGAGACATGTGGCAAATTTCAGGTTTATTTCAGTTTCTCTTCACCTGATCATAAATAAAAAATTGCTATTTTCCTGAAAAAAAAAGTTATGTGACGCAGAGACCTTTGAGATATAATGGAAAACGTACTGCGCATGCTCAAAGATATGGCTAAAATATGGGGGTGCTTCGATGATCCCATGGGTCATCCATATACCCAAGAATCAAATCTATAATGTTAATAGTTTTCGAGATATAATGAAAAAAGTTCTGCGCATGCGCAAAGATATGGCTAAAATATGGGGGTGCTTCCATGATCCCATGGGTCATCCATATACCCGAGAACCAAGTCTGTAATGTTAATAGTTTTCGAGATATAATGAAAAACGTACTGCGCATGCGCAAAGATATGGCTAAAATATGGGGGTGCTTCGATGATCCCATGGGTCATCCATATACCCAAGAACCAAGTCTGTAATGTTAATAGTTTTCGAGATATAATGAAAAACGTACTGCGAATGCGTCATGCAAAATATGAAATGACAGACAAACGGACAGACAGACAGACAGACAAGAAAGCGAATTAATAATGCATTGTCATCTAGTTCTGAACTATGTTTAAAGTTTCAAGTCTCCAGCTCATCGGGAAGTTAGTTTAAAATCGATCGCAAGATTTGTACCGAACAGACAGACAGACAGACAAGAAAGCGAGTTAATAAAAACGTGGTAATAAGGATGTATCTTTTAAAAAATAGATTCAATCAGAAAAAAATCAGATTCTCATGGGCACACCTTCTCCAGGGTCTCACTACAATAATATTTTTTATATAGTAAATACTATTATTTCTCACTTGAGTCTTATTTCGACAGTAGTGAAAGTCCATGCATTAGCACATATTGAAGATCACAGCGTTCTTTTATAGCTCGAGTGCCGCCGATCTTCGGTCTCCCCTCTTTTTTATGAAGGCATAACGGGCATTTACGTAGTCTTTACGTCCCTCCCGTCTTACAAATGCCTTCCACATCCACTTTTATACATAAATAAATGAATTATTTTGAATAGGAGGGTAAGACATTAAGTAAGTGACAAATGATAAAAAAATAACCATGACAATCACTTGGAAACAAGTTTATTTTTCAATATAATCTCCACCAATGTTGATGCACTTATCCCATCGTTTTATCAGCGCCCCAATTACAGTTGAATAAAATTCTTTGGGTTCCTGTGTCATCCACAGTGTTGAATGTCGTCGTCAGATGAAAATCTCTTGGGGATAAGTCTGGTTTGTCAGTGCTACAACATCCACCTTACAGCCCAGATTTAGACCCAAACGATTTTCATCTGACGATGACGATGAGAAGATGACGTTCAACACGAAGTCCTACTGTGGATGACACAGCAATCCAAAGAATTTTATGCAGCTGGAATTGGGGCGCAAATAAAACGATGGGATAAGTGCATCAACATTGGTGGAGATTATATTGAAAAATAAAGTTGTTTCCAAGTGATTATCATGGTAAATTATTTTTTTCTTATCTTTTGAGACTATCCCTCGTAGAACCTACTGTTGCTGCTTTACCAACTCTCGCTTCCACCCAAACGGATATCTTTTACAATACCCTCCCTCCATCTTGTTCAAAACTGCAATAATTCAGAAAACCCAAACTCGAACTTATCTCAGTGTCCTTGTCGTAGGCGAATTGAGATAATCACGCTTATAGCGAAGTGTCTGGTTATTTTGCAATCCACTTGGCTCCAATTTGACAGACGGATTGAAAATGACTAGGCACTTTGTAATAACTCGGATTATTTAAATTCGCCTACGATATCCACATTAACAGCAGTAAGCCTGCGTTTGGCAAAGTTTCACGAAACTACAGCTGCGCTGCCTGGCGGATTTGTAGATGGCTGGTTTTGAATCCGTATCCATTAGTGAAGATGTCCGTTTCTGCAGCACACCGTGATTTTCGAGGGCATTTTAAACATGGATAGGATCAGGTTTTAAACATTTTCGTGTTGTTAAGTAGTAGAAGAGATCATATAGACTTAAAATCTTTGAAAAAACAATTTGTGAAAAAAAATAGAGATGGCCACTTTTGAAACTACACGACACAAATATTGAAAAGAATTCTCATTGCGGCACAAATGATGGACCCAAATTTATCCATTTCTTTTCCAATTTTACAAAAGTTCAAATAGACTTTTTACGGAATATTGTTATCTAAAAATATCGAAAATTAACTTTCCTATATTTATCCTTCAAACATTTGAAATATACTTCACGAAAAAGACAAAGATTTATTTTGAGATAATTCATTTACCGAATTTGATCGAATAATAAAAATTCCGAAATACTTTTATTTTTCTTTGAGCCATTTTGCACTTGATCACTTATTTTTGGTAAGGAAAAATAGAGAAACGGTTGTAAATAAGATAAATGTTATTTGTTTTGGCTTACATTCTTTTTTTTATTATGTTATGAAATTTGCTATGGCTTCTTAACGAATTCATAATATTTAATTACTGCATTTTTGATAACTTAAAAGCATTAGGCGCTGATAGAAATATTCTAAATTAATTCGAATATTAATCACACTTATTATATCTTTTTAATTTGAATGGGTGTTTGAAATTATTAAGATATTCTTTAGGGCTTAAATTCCTTATTCTACTGCCTTCAGCACCCACGATTTACTAATTTCTTACCTCCATAATTTTGATAAAGGAAATGAATTTTTACTTTCTATTACGCTAACAGGAGCATATTTTTTAAAAACAATATTTATTATTATTATTTTCGAATTTTTGGTCTTTCATGATTTGTTGTTATAAATATTACGGAATCTTGTGATTTTTTTTCAAATTCGAAAACCAGATAGGGCTTTTCATACGAAATTAAACCAATCGATCAACTGATAATTAAGTTCTGAAGATAATAAAGTATTGTATTGTCATCTGAAACTACTCAAATTTCAGAATGGTCTATCAGGAGGTGAGGAAAAATTCCATTACAAAACTTCATTCAAAGACGAAGTTCACAAACATAAATGAAGACAAGTTGCATTAAACGTGTGAAAAAAATCGCTGGACCACATGGCAAGACCTGGTAACAGAATTTAAACATCGGGTTAGGAAGTTTTTTATGATCTGATTACCTTCGCCATGCATGTAACCAGTTTACGTAAAATCAGCCGCCAACGTTCGGATGTTATTGATGTGTCGAGGAAATATAGAGAGTGTCATGCTTGTGCTGGCTGGTATTCCTTATCAAATAATCTAAATACAAAATTCCGAGTCCTATCTCAAAAAATGTTACGGGACTTTAATCCAGCAAATCAAATGGTGAAAGCATTAATCAATGGCAAAGTTGGATCTTTTGCTATTGGTCGAAATGAACGAACTGCATTTCCTAAGCTGAACATTCACGGGTAGTCCAATCCATATTTTTGGAACATGGGATGACAAACGCCTTCGTCAATGTTAAATGCAAATTGGCGTAGACAGATGGCGAAGTTGGAATTCCAACGGGGTTGGTTTTCTATTCAGCCCTTTCAATCATAAAAGTGAAATATGATCCTTCGAGGCGAGCGATAAATCACCCGTGTGTGGTTGGCAGCGTTTGGGACGGGAAATGTGTGTGAGAGTCAGACTGGAGAATTCAGGGCGGGGAGGGGAGGGTGCTCTTTCCCCAAAGCGAAATTCCTCCGCGTGTAGGAGGGTGGAGACCTACTTAAATCGATCGACTTGAATCGGTGGAGAGCAAACCGGTCTTTGTGTCAAATGGAATGGATTGGACCACTCTTGAATGCCCAGCTTTACTGTTCAGCAACAGATTCCGTGACTACGAATTTTGGACAATTTTACACCGGAAAGCGGTGTCAGGAAATAAGTCATATGAGCGCATTTCCGGAGTTCTTTGTTAGATCACGCTCAGTAAAATGTAAACATCTCCTTCCATTCTTCACTTTCCCCCTATTTTGATGAAAATAACTCCTCGGAAGAGCGGAGGGTTTCCGAATCCGTTGCTAAACAACAGACAGATTGCCAGTGCAATGAGAAATGCATCTCTTTAAAATAATCACATCTCTGGAATTTAACTCCGTTCATTTCAATTGCTTCAAGTTATAAAGTGTCGAGATTAGAATGATATTCAGATCCATACTGTGGGGGAGTTTAAATTGCACCGGTTTAAGGTATCCGACTGTGTTCGGAGACATTTTTTTGAAAAATAAGTTATATATTTTTTTAATGTTATTTTTCAACTGCATATGTTTTAAAACTATGAAAATATTGCAAAATTAGGCTTTCAATATAATATTTTTTTTAAAAAAACTGAGAAATTTGAAGAAAAATGACTAAAATATTTGCCTTACGCTAACAGCCATAGACAAAATTACATTCTAAATATACATAAATCCTTGTAGGAGTACATTTTTATGACAGTTATCTGTGTTATGCTCTAAAATATTTCTTGTACTTCAAAATAGTTTTGAGATATAGCTGAATATAGTTACTAAACTGGTAATTTTTCATAAAAAATGCTTTTCGTTTATATTTAAGCACTTAAAAATAATACTTTATTTTAAAATTGACTTTAGTTTTTAGAGGAAAACATCAAACATATTACAGAAAACAATCTCAGAAAATTTCATATCAATACTTGAATAACTGTTCGAGAAATCATTGTTACGGTCGACAGTTTTCCTCAAAAATATCATTTCTCAGAAAACACATTTAAAGTTTTCATGCAACATAAAATAATGCTTACAGTTCGGTAATAAAACAGCTGTAACTCCATTTGTAATTCACGTAGAGTAAAAAGTGAGACAGTTTTAGAAAGTTGATTAAACAGGCTACAAAATTAAGCCATAAAAAGTTTTTTGATAATTTCATCAAAAACGACGATTTTAAACCAGTCGGATACCTTAAAACCGTATAAACCTTTCTTTGAACCTTTTTCTTTCTTTCTTTCTGTGGTATCGCGTAATAAATCTTTCAATCTATTACTTTTAAAAACCTTTCTGCTCTTTTATTTCCCTCCTTAATAAAGAGGGGAGTGAATAATTACACTTTAGCAGCGCATAAACGTGTCTTGCGTGAATTATGCATACGTGGGGGTATTCTGGTGCCTGTTTTATGCGAGCTCTGCGGAAAGCCTGTCCAGGGAGGTCTCGTAAATTAACTCGTCCAGAAAAGGTTTTTAATTTTTTCTTGGTAAGGAAATCAGAGAAACTTTTCTTTGTTTGCGAAATATTTATGGGATGTGGCATTATAATGCCTTTTGTTTTCAATTTCTTTAGATTGGAATTTGAAATAAAGGGTGGAGTATCGACTCAGGCGAATCTACAGACGCTAATTGAAGTGCAAGTTTATTAACTCGAAGAAACAACTATAAAGGGAGGAAACATATTTGCAGTTTGTCATGGACACTGTAAAACAATCTGGTACTTCATGTCATGCATAGAGCGGGTTTAGTTTAGCTTAGTTACTTGAACATGCCGTTTTGAAGGAACACGAGGGCTATTTTGGGATGAACCTCACAATTTAGAACCGCGGTCAGTTGACGAGGACGGAACCTGAACTGCCACCAACGAAAATTCCGCACCACGCCAGCAGGACTACGTTTGAACCCTACGGTATTACCGCCACAAGAAAAATCCTAGACACCAGACATGCCTGTGGTGGGCGTTTTGGAAACGGGATATTCCACCACATTTTGGGGTGAAGGAAAGGACTTTATTTCATTTCGCTCAGATACAACCGAAGAAAGTCTTCTTTTTTTTTGTTCTACGGTCGAAAACGAATTCTCGCCTTAAGATCGCCAAATGTTGCGGTTGATTTTATACCCGTTTACCTTACTTGCGGCAACCCTGTCCAGGGTTTTTCTCCTGGCGGTAGGGCAGTACTGTTCAGCAACGGATTGCGAGACTAGGACTTTTGGACGATTTTACACCGGAAATGCGTGTCAGGCAATGAGTCATATGAGCGCAGTTCCGGAGTTCTTTGTTAGATCACGCTCAGTAAAATGCAAACATAACCCTTCCATTCTTCACTCTCCCCCTATTTTGATGAAAATAACTCCTTCGAGCTTATGCGCAAAAGCGCGTGGGGTTTCCGAATCCGTTGCTGAACAATACGTATGATGTAATGTGCAACAAGCGCCATAAACGGCGGATCTTCAGTGTAATCGGGTTTCTTTCCTGGAACCCTACGGTCTCGACCTTACCACTAGCCCACCGTGGTCTCGCATAGAATAGGAGGAAGGGGAGAGTGGTTGTTTATAATTATGGCTTTGTATCTTCCCTCATTTTCATTTTTCTTGATTGAAACTGAATTATAGGGTCACTTTCAGAAGTAGGAAACAATAACCGTAATATTTGTAGTTTGTAATCGATAAGTGGAAATAATATCAACATGCACGTACCTGCATAACATATCATGTTCATGAGAAAGCCTTCATAAGAGGACTTCTTACGAAAGCTTGCTCTATTCTGTAGCATGCGAATTCTTTTCTTTACTTCAATTTTGATAAGTTCAGTAGGTTTTAGATCAGTTTGGCGAGATCCAACCATTGTTGTATCAAATTAAAATATATACACTTGCTTAACGTTTTATGACCACGAACGCGAAGTTTATAAAAAGAAAGTACCGCAAACGTCAAAAATATTGACTTCAAGTTTCGATAAATTTCCGCATTTTAGACTTCATCCGGACACAAAATTGTATATCGTCACTGTTATATCAAAATGTCGTACGTCAAATTTGCTGACACATTTTATCTATGTAAAACACTTGGATACGTTAGATACACCTGTTCTCAAAGTGTTGTATGTCGTCACAAAATGCCATATGTCGCTACTGGTTCCTGCTGTTACATCAAAATTTTGCATGTTTTGCTGTGTGTGTGGTTTTGATATAGCAACAAGAATATTTGCAATTATACCTGTCCGTCCGCCTGTCATTCTGTCTGTGAGCACTCAAGAATGAAGCAAAGTAGACAAACTGTATTTGGTGCGGGTCTTTACAGCAAAATTGTCGATGTGTGCCAAATTTTGGACGAAATTCGCGAACTATCTATGAATCTGTCGATGTATACGTAAAAGCGATAACTTGAAATCGCAACAAGCTACTGCGATGCGCTTCAGTATGTACAGGATGCTCCAAAATGGTTTAGAGGTTTTCAAAATAGAGGATTACAAGAATACGGTGATAGGTATTAAAATAATTCTTGAGGAATATAAATGTGCGAATTCAGAATTTTTTTAGTTCATTTTATTTTGTTGTACAAAATTTCACCAACAGATGGCACTGTGCGTCCACTCTGTCAATCATTGGAAAGCTCACGGAAATTGCTTGCCAATGTTCTCGAAATATCCACAGTCCTCTGCAATCGCATGTCTCAATCGAAGTTTAAAATTAGCGGGGATATTCTCCTAAGTCTTTATTGGAATAGTTCACACTCATTACAGACCGGCTGCATCAGGTCGGCAACTGTGGCAGGATTTTTTAGGTACACTGCACCCTTCACGTGGCTCCAAAGGAGAAATCGCATAGATTAAGATCTGGCGAACTCACTGGCCTCCGCGCATGCCTCATATACAGCAACATGATGCTGCAACGCCATCCATTGGTCAAATTTTGTACTACAACAAAGTGAACTAAATTAAATTCGTAACTTCGCACATTTATATTCCGCAAAAAATGATTTTAATATCTATCTTCGTTTTCTTGCAACCCCATTTTGAAAACCGTCAGTCCAATTTGGAACACCCTGTAGTTTCAACACCAAAGTTGTGCATCAGTGTCAAATTTTGGATCCAACTGTTCCAAAATGCATACTCGATTTTCTTCATTATTTAGCCGGTCGAGCTAAACACAAAACGTGCCACATGGAACAAATATGCAAAGAAGTTGAGGGTGAACATTCCCAGTAGTTTTCCTTTCACTTTTCTTCCTCATAACATTGTTTCTTTCCTCAAAACTATATTCTCTCAATTGATACCAGCCTTAGGAGGTGAGATTCCAATTGGAACGTAGACTGCTAGACATTTTTTAAAAAAGATTTTAGGAATACCAGGATTTAGAAACGAGGAAAAAACAGAGGGGGAAGGTTCTGTCCTCTAGCCCCTCGCATACTGACCCAATAGAGAGATTTTTGTGCTTCGTGGTACAGCGAAGTAAACCGAGTATGCATCTTGAATTTCTTCTACAGTTATGGGGACAAGATAACATACCTAATTTCATTTATGCAGCTTACTGCGTTTTTGAGTTCTGGCGTTCAAATACACTCGAATAGAAGCTCGTTTTATTAGCATAAAACATAAGTACTGTAATGGTCCTAACTCCTTTTAGTAAGGGTATCTGAGTTGGCCATCACATTAATCCAAAGGTAAGTATTTCAGGACCAAGTAAAGAAGGGCTCCATGAATGATAACTAACTACTTTAATGAAGCTAATTGATTATTTACAGTTATTTGCATGTTAATAAAGAAAAAGAAACCATTTTTCCGGTTCAACAATACCGGACATCTTCGCGCTTCTACTCACAGTCAGAGAAAGTGACATAAGTAGAGGGAGGCAGGCAACGCTGTCTGGCGGATAATTATATCTGTTACAGTAAAAGTATACAATATCTCTACGATGTTATACAATATTCTGAATGCCGCACAATATCGGGAAAATGTAGCAATAATGTGGAACATCTTGTGCTGATAGGTGGACAGACAGACAGTCAACCTTTTGAAGGTTTGGATCCATAATTTGAACGAGTTCTACAATTCTGATGATAAAACCATGTGCAAAATATAATTATTCTCTCAATCTCCTTGCGTTTTTCGGTTATCTTGAATATATTCACGGAGAGACAGAAGGACTTGTAGCTCGGTTTGTTTTAGAGTTATGGCGTTCACAGACAGACAGACATAATTCCTGAAATGTGTTTTTCGGACCCAGGGAAGTCTAAAACGTGAAGATTCTTCGAAATCTCGAGTTCCAATGTTTTTGACGATTACAGTACTTCCTCTTTGCATACTAAAAATTAAGAAAAAAAAGTAGTAATGTGAAATTTATAAACTCAATTTTTCGCTCCCTGGTAATGGCGCCCAGGGCACGTGTCCTGTCTGTTCCAGCTTGGAATCTTCTAGAATTCTTCTTGTAATTGAAAAAAACAGAACATCTATAGAAATTTTGAGATACTACGATATAATGTATTACAACAATACATTATATCGTAGCAAATAAATAAAAAGTAAAGCAATTTGGATATGAAATTCGCTGATATCAACGCATTAAAAAGGAATTCTTTTTATCGAATATCTCCTGGTAGAAAATTGGAAAATGCACGAGGCGTAGAAAACAATAGGATAAAGATAAAGCCACTATGAATAACATAAGAAACAAAAAAATTCCTAAGCAATTACTGTATAATATTTAGAATTCATTATAAGTGTGATTACAGTTCTAGTTTATTTAGATCATTTCAATATGCGCCTCATGCTTTAAAGACGTTTGTGTCGACCTCTAGATTTTTGATAAAAAAATTATATTTACTTTTTACTACACTGTTCAAAGCGCTTTATAAAAGTTTATTTTATATTTATTACCCATCTTTGTAACAGAATCCAATAGTACATTGTCAATAAAAATTGTTTTATTAAAGCAGTATTTTGTTTTACAGTTATTTGAACCAACTCGTAGTATTTGCGAAGACATGTAAGCTGTAATTTTAGAATACTGGAATTCTGAAAATAATCTGAAAAGCTGCAACATTATTTTTATCCATACTCACTATATAGGATTTGTGAGTTAGAACTACAGCAAAGTCACCGAAGTGTATAATGGAATATTTCCATCTGACAAACACTGTCTAGATGTTTAAAATATCAAAAATGATTCCGGTAGTAAGTGCAGAAAATACTCATAATCCCTTTGTTATCCATTTTCCCTCGAGATACGAGTTTACTATCAGTGTTTTGGAATCCAGATAAATG
>BGPR01038478.1:0-14691 GCA_013235015.1 Araneus ventricosus | reverse complement strand
GTATACGAGAAAGTTTAGGGGAGGCCAATTCCCTGTTGGTTTGATTACCTCTGAGTTTATCTTTGTTTTTGGCTTTTCTACAGATGGATTTCTTCCGTAGTTTTGTACCACATAGGAAGAAACAAAGGAAGAAACAGAACTGATATAGTGCACAAAATGCCAAGCTTGTGTTTACATATTGTGAGCTGGTGTGGATTTTGAGAAACCATTTTGCTTTAATTGGGCAAGCAATACGTGATAACTGGAACGAAGCAATTTCCACTTTTCAAACATTTGTCATTTCCCTTCCCCCTGCGTTGATAAAAAGTTCGAACCAACTGTAACCCAGAATGCAATGACTGTCAGAAGGTTTTTCATTGTTGATTATAGTGATTGTAAAATATTGAGGTGAAGAACCATATTCAAAAGATACGTATGTATTAAAACTTCGCAATATTTATTTTTTTTTTATCAAACTCTAGCAATGCAAATTCCGCGTGCGGAGAAGAAAACAGGAGAATAGCTTGCGCATGCGCAGATTGCTTCCAATACGCAAGTAAAATGAGACGCCCTAAATGTTTGCTTCCTTATAAAATCTCGCCGCCAGAATTGGTTTTTGGCAAACTGCCAAGTTTTCGGAGTCTCCCTTCTTTGCACAGGCATTTACTCATGCGCATGGAGTTGAACAAGTATGCTATTATAGAGACCGACAGACAATCAAGCCGTTGACGGATTTGGCCCAAAATTTTATACGGGCCTACATTCATGACGATAAAACAGTGTACCAAATTTTATCCATCTAGCTATTCAAGTTTTTGAGTTATAGTGTTCGCATGATTTCGGACATACAGACAGACTTCCCGTTGACGGATTTTGTCCAAAATTTGATAGAAACCAACAAATGATGTTTAAAGACCACATACCAAATTTCATCCCTGTAGATCTAATAGTTTTCGATTTATCGTGTTCCCAGACACACAATTCCAAAATTATGTTTTTCGGACTCGGGGAGGTCTAAAACGTGGAGATCCGTCAAAATCTCGAGTTCGAATTTTTTGACGATTACAATACTTTCTCTTTGTATACTTCGTATACGAGAAAGTAAAAACCAAAAAGCAAACAAGGAATCCATTCTAGTCCATTTTTTCAAGGGCTAAGGACTTTATTCGAAATAGATTCAAAATAATATTTGAGAAATTCTTTGGAAGAAGCTTGCATTACGCCAAACATAGCTTATCTTAGGCCGAAATTTCCCAAACTAAAGACAAAGGAGATCTGTACACCGAAAAGCATATTTTCAAAAGAAAGAGGAAAAACACAAACATCAAAACGCTAGTAAGATTGATTCAAATTATCAGCCATCTGGCTATTTTAAAATTAGCCATCAAAAATAAAAACTTACCCTATACCCATAGTTGAGAAAAAGTCTTCACGTAATCACAAACCCACGCTAACTTTCTTTTAAAAGGAGGTATTATCAAAGAAACAACATGCCCAACTGTCCTTTTTACATAACATTTGAGGACTTTAATGTCCTTTTCTTTTTTTGCTTTGGCTTGACCCACTTCCAATATGTGAAGGCTACAAGTGATTATAACCGCTTTCTGGGCTATTCCCCTAGTTAAAAAAAAAGTTCCATTGATTTAAACAGTCCTATTTAGGCAACTGTTTGTGGTCCAATCTAAACTTGTAGACGAAACCAGTGGGAGTGGTCTTACCTAAACTTTCTCCTATACTCCCAACACATGTAGAGAAAAAAAATAAGCTAAAAGGCAGTAAAACGAACAAGCGTCCCTATCACAGTGGAGAAAACCAGCGGGAGTGGACTACCCTAAACTTTCTCGTATACTTCTCGAAAAATATGCTGTTTCCCCTCCCCCCCGCGTGGATAAAAAAATTCGAACCTATTGTAACCCAGGATCCAATGACTATCGGAAAATATTTAGGTAAAAAATCAAATTCGAAGAGATGCGTTCCGATTAAATGCACACCGATTTCTACTCTTTCTTCGCTCAAGGACAATCCTTCCCGCGTGCACAAATTGCTGCTAAGTACGCATGCGCACGGAGAAGCGGATGAAAAAAAACTGCCAAGCAGGAGTCAATAAATATCGTGCACAGAAGATTGCGTCCAATACGCATGCGTGTGGAGACAGCGGACGCGTTGGGGATGCGCTTATACAGACCGACAGACAGTCAACCTTTTGACGGATTTGGCCTAAAATTTTATCTATCTAGCTATTCAAGTTTTTGAGTTGTAGTGTTCACATGAACGCAGACAGATTTCCCGTCGACGGATTTCGTCCAAAATTTTATAGAAACCTATAAATTATGTGTAAAGATCACATACCAAATTTTATCCCCCGTAGCTCTAATGTTTTTCGAGCTATCGTGTTCACAGACAGACATAATTCCCAAAATATGATTTTCGGACTCGGGGAGATCTAAAACGTGGAGATTCGTCAAAATCTAGAGTTCGAATTTTTTGACGACTACAATACTTTCTCTTTGTATACTTTACATAAAGAGAAAGTAAAAAAACTAACCTTGTCTTTGAACTATCATAACAAAATTAATACAGTAAATTGCAGCCAAACAAATTTCTTACCTGAGGATGAATTAACAATTAACTAATTACTTACTTCAAAATAGCGCTAGGACTATTAGTCTTTCGTCAAAATATTTAATTGATGATATCCAAATATAAAAATTTGCTCTCTAAATGTAACGAAATAGCGCTTTTTCTTAAAATGATTTCATACACCATATTTACATCGTTACAACATAATTTTCATAATTTACTTGAATTTGTGGTGCATTCTATGGCGAATCACTATTTGTTTGAATCCAATTTTAGTCATTAATTTTGATTTGAGTTTTATTAAATATTTATATGTTATGCAAAACGAAAGTTAGTGTCAATTGATCCATCATTTCTGTTTTTCATGCTTTTTTTTTTGTTGTTTTTTAAACACTCTGCCAATGTGGATGAAATCTTCCACTACAACTTTCGTTAATAAATCTGCGACACTCAGATTTGAGATATTGTTGGCAAGCTAAAAGCCCGTCTTAGACGGGCTAATTATTAAATTACTAAAATTATTAGACGAATTATTAAATTACTAAAAATCTTCTAGTAATTTAATAATTCGCCAAGACAAATCATGCATACATACACCCCAATCTCAAAAAAGGTTTATGCTAAGTTGATCGAAAAACTATAGAAAATTTAAGTGGAAAAGTAGAATCCATGGACTAAAGGACAGAACAAAGAAGCAAGAATTTCTTGCCATTAAATGTACACATATATTTTTTTTTTTTATTCGTCTTCAAACGAATACCAAATGCATAATTTATAACAAAAGCATTATTTCAAAGGTTGCTTACCCATTTTCAGGCCTTAAAAACTAACGAAAGAAATTTAAACATAATGACTAACCTCAGATTCCTACCCTTTTCGAAAGAAAACAACGACGTAAAAGGTCACCAACTATGGCGTAACACTCATTCAGGAAACAGGGATACAAATTTAGGGCAAAGTATTTCTCACTATCCATCCCAAACAGGTTACGGTAGGTTCCTCTCAGGTAAGGACTGACTAGACAGTTTCAATAATCCAAGCGGTAAAAACGAAGTTACACTTCCAGAAGTTTCACAACAAAGAGATTTAAAATACGTTCCTAATATTTAATGCTAATGGGAAACAGAAATTTGTTTAGTAAAGGAATATATTAATAATTTTTTGACATAGAAAAATATCTTTCGTGTATAACAGTGGCGAATCCTGGCTATCGGGCTGCCGGGGGGGGGGCCGCCGAAGAACGAAAATTTTTGATTTTATTTAAAATCACTACAACTGTTTGTTCTTAATTTTCATTTAAAAAAATAATAAAATCGTGACAACATTGCTTTCTGGCTTGACATGCTCGAACATTTTCCTACTTTTCTAGTCATTCCACTTGTACATGTAGTGTTAAAGCGGTCGAAAATATTTTCTGGCTAGTTATTTCATTGTATTTTTACTTTCTCGTATACGAAGTATACAAAGAGAAAGCATTGTAATCGTCAAAAAATTCGAACTCGAGATTTTGACGAATCTCCACGTTTTAGACCTCCCTGAGTCCGAAAACACAATTTTGGAATTATGTCTGTCTGTGAACACGATAACTCGAAAACTATTAGAGATAAAGGGATGAAATTTGGTATGTGAACTTGAAACATAATTTGTAGGTTTCTATCAACTTTTGGACAAAATCCGTCAACGGGAAGTCTGTCTGTCTGTATGTTCGAGGTCATGTGAACGCTATCACTCAAAAACTTTAAAAGTTAGATGAATAAAATTTTATACACAATTTTATCGTCATGAATGTAGGTCCGTATAAAATTTTGGGCCAAATCCGTGAACGGGTTGACTGTCTGTCGGTCTGTATAATAGCATACTTGTTCAACTCCATACGCATGCGTAAATGTCTGTGCAAAGAAGGGATACTCCGAAAACATGGCAGTTTGCCAAAAACCAATTCTGGCGGCGAGATTTTGTGAGGAAGCAAACATTTAGGGCGTCTCGTTTTACTTGCGTATTCGAAGCAATCTCTGCGCATGCGCAAGCTATTCTCCTGTTTTCTTCTCCGCACGCGGAACTTGCATTGCTAGAGTTTGATAAAAAAAAAAAAAATATTGCGATGTTTTAATACATACGTATCTTTTTGAATATGATTCTTCACCTCAATATTTTACTATCACTATAATCAACAATGAAAAACCTTCTGATAGTCATTGCATTCTGGGTTACAGTTGGTTCGAACTTTTTATCAACGCAGTGGGAAGGGAATTGACAAATGTTTGAAAAGTATACGAGAAAGTTTAGGGGAGGCCACTCCCGCTGGTTTATTAAATTATCGAAAGTATTGTAGTTATCTTTATGATTCTTATTGTCAGGTGAGGAAAGTCTGTAAAGTTAAAGTGTTTTGGTTTACATAAGCCGTGAGACATTCGTCACTACGATAAAAAATTTTTATGACCTCACCCCCGACCCGAATCCTGGATTCGCCACTGGTGTATAATAACTCAGAAAAAAAAGAAAGACTTTCTTTATCTGATATTGGCGTTAGAAAGCACGCACATCAGCGCGTAAAAAGATTACTGTACATACCGGTTGTAAGAGTACAGAGCCATTACAGTTACAGTGTATCCTTTTTCCCATCTCGAGGTGATATTGTTTTCATATGCATTTTTCGGTAAACATATGCCCGCAACTCCTCCCAAATGCAAGTCCAAAATGATGAAGTCACTGGGGTTGAATGGACCACATGGACTCGCAAGGTTTCCATATCTCCACACAAGTTGCAATAAAGTGACCGAAACTATTAAACCAGAAATTCATTTAACACTAGCTGATCCCGCGCAGAGCTACGAATACCATGATTTTCCTGACGGTTCTAGAGCCAAACTGGCGATTAAGCGCTCCAAGAAAATTCGCCAAGACAAAAAAGAACCGCCAAGTGGTGGGCGCATAACAGAAAAGTGGCCAATGCACAAGTTCACTATAGTAAGTTCCATGCTTCTCCTTCTATGTGGTTCAGCTCAATTTGTGAATTGACACGATTTTATATTCGCCGACTTAAAACTATTTTGACGTTGATCTAAACGTTCTCTGGCTCGCCTAAGCCCATCAGCTCATTTCTAACTGACTTCTTTTGAATAATTTCATACGATTTCATTTTATTGTAAGAAATATCATGAACTCTACATCTTAAAACTCATTTTTTTTTCAAGGATAAGTTTTTTTTTACACCAGAACGAAAATAGTAACAAGCTATGACTAACATGGAGGAGAGTAGTAATGTCTGCACGATTTTGGCTCAGACATACTAACTCACTGTCTGATCTATACTAACCAAGTACTAACTCACAGTCTGAGCTATACTCACCGCGAACGAAATCACGAGCTGATCTATACTCACCGCGACAAGCATGATCTATACTCACCGCGAACGAACTCATATGCATGATATGAATTCACCGCGAACTAAATCACGGAAAAATAACTCAGGCATGATCTGAAACCGAGTGAAATGATAGGGAGGAGGCAGATTGTTTGCGTTATGAAGGTTATACGAGCGGATGTTTATGCTTAGCGACGAAACGGAAACGAAGCGTTGTTAGCTGAATCGATTAAATCGCGATAATCAATTTCAGCTAACAATGTTTTTGGTCAGATCGCGAGTTCTATCCTTGCTCAAAAAAAAAATCGGCAAAAAACAGAGTGAGTTGAAATCAGAAAAGGGATGTCGCAGGGTGAGGACATGCGGAGAATAATTTATCAAAAAGACGGAAGCAGAATTAAGTGCATTGTTGTGGGTGTGGTGAAGGCATGGGGAAAAAATGAATCTAATTAGAAGGTTGAAGAGAATGTTACAACGAGCGAAATTCGTGTTTCATTGCTTTCAAGGCCGAAAGATTCTCAAGAACACTTATCGAATGATATGGGGATGTTTGAAGGGGAAAAAAGAATATAAAGTAATTTATCGATCGAAATCTTCATTTAATCTTTCAGTGTACGCATGAAATGGACGGAAAAAATTTGAGCTTGCTTGTTTTAATAACACTAGTGGCTGTAGAATTAATTGTTATAATATCAAACCATATTGATTTAATAGAAACTGAAATTGACATAAAAAATAGCACATGTTTTTTGTCAACACATATAGGGAGAAAATTATTTTATCATGAATGTACGAAAGACGGAGGCAGAGTTCATGACATTAGACATTTCTTTAATGCAAATTCAACGCATCTAGCAGCAAGTTTTTTAGGAGTCCAACTGTCAGAGAAGGAATTTCAAAAAGTTTGTGAACAATGTTCAAACTGAAACATCCCTCCTGTCTACTGTGTGTGGGAGCATCGCAGTCGGGGAAAACCTCGCTTGTGCGACGAATGATTGCACGGAAAGTTTACGATTACGAATTCAAAAACATTATATGGTGCTATAAAGTGTTTCAGCAATGGTTTTTGGAAGAAAAAGGAATTAAATTTGTTCAAGGACTACCCGAAAAGTTCGAAAGCGGAAGCCTAGTTATAATTGATGATTTAATGAATGACTTAAACGAAAAAATTGCCGAATTATTCACTATTACAGCGCATCATTCTAGAGTCAGCGTGATCTTGATTTTGCAAAATCTATTCTCCCGAAATAAAGTGATGCGAGACATAAGTCTGAATGCGCAGTATGTAATATTGTTTAAAAACAACCGCGATGTGGGACAAATTCAGTGTTTCGCAAGGCAGCTATACGGAAACAAAGCAGCATCGTTTATGGATGCTTACAAAAAGAGCACGCAAGGGAATTTTAACTATTTGCTGGTAGATCTGCATCCGAGAACGGACGAAAAATTTAGGCTCAGAGAGAGCGTGTTCCCAGATGCCAATGGATTTTATTGGATTTATGTACCGATAAAATGAAGAATATAAAGAAGCATTATCACTTATTGAAACTACTGCTCAGCGCATCTCCAACACAAAAAAGAGCAATTATACGAACTGCCGACAAAAGTCAGTTGCATTGCTTATGCGAAATTTGTTTAAACGTTCTAGGCGGTAATTTATCGGTGAATGTTAAGAAATTACGTAAATATAAAACAGCCATAAGAAAAATTGTTAATAAAAAATTATCGCTAGAAAAAAAAAGAAAAGAATTCATTAACCAAACGGGAGGTTTTCTCCCCATCATTCTCCCTGCGGTTCTATCCGCCTTAGCAGGCTTTGCTGGGAAAGCAATAGGAAGCCGAATCTAACACCTATCGCAATGGCTCGAAGAATGGCTCTCGTTCCTGAAGACGTAGCGACATCGTACTTTCCTAACACGCCAGATACAGGAGTGCGTGATATTGAAAATCAAATATTAAACCTCTTGCATACATCAAACTATTCAGACGATGCAAAAGCAAAACTATTAAGCCAACTGATTTTAAAATATCAGCGCGTTATAAATGAGCCCCAGCCGCCATTACGCGTTACTATTGAAGAATCGAAGGAACAAGCGCAAGAATTGCCGAAAAACAATACAACGGAAGATCCTATATTACGCAATATCATTATTTCTGTTCCTGCAAACTTTCAAAAATTTATTCTGCCTATTGCGGAAAAATTGAACACGCGTAGCTATTCTTGGAATGAATACGGTGAATTGACGAAAGATAATGAAATTGTCAGAAACACGAACGTCATTGACTTATTTTCATATTTGATGAGGAACGTCAAAAAAGGGCACGAACCCTCCGGTTTTTCAACGTTTTGGAAGGGTATCAAGGAAATAAAAATCCCAACTCGGTGGATTGGGAATCACAAGTTGGTGCAAAATCTTGAGGATGACATGAGCTTATACGAGGTCCAAAACGAATATACTCCCGAATCTCCAGAAAAAGCTGCCACTCCTAAAGGAAAGAAGAGAAAACAGAACTCAAAAAGAAAATGGAAAGAATTTTAGAAGCAGCATATTATGATTTTGCAAACCCTGCATCGTTTGGCGGAGTAAAGAAACTATCAACAATCACCAAAGTACCGTATCACAAAACAAAACAGTGGCTAAGTAGTCAAGACACTTATTCTCTTCATAAACCAGTTCGTTATAAATTTTCTCGAAGAGCGACGCTTTCATATGGTATAAATGACTTATGGCAATGCGATCTGGTGGATTTACAACAGCTAGCAGAGCATAATAATGGGTTTAGGTTCTTACTCACCATAATTGATGTATTTTCGAAATATGCCTATGTTATACCGCTTAAAAGTAAAACGTCTGTGGCCGTAAAAAAAGCATTTGAAAATTTGTTGCAGCAAGTTAAGCCTAGAAACATTCAAAGCGATAAGGGCAATGAATTTTACAATACTCAACTGCAATCTTTATTTAAGAGGCATAACATCAACCACTATTCAGCAGAAGGTGATCATAAAGCTAGTGTTGTTGAGAGGTTCAACAGAACATTAAAAAACAAAATGTTTAGGGTTTTCACATATAGGAAATCTTATAAGTACGATGATGTTCTACAGTCGCTGGTGAAGTCGTATAATGATAGTAAACATCGCAGTATAGGCATGGCGCCATCAAAAGTCACTCCCGATTTAGAACCGCAAATCTTCAAAAAACTCTATGGTTACACAATAAAGAACTCGAAAGTGTCTCTAAATAAGGGAGATGTCGTAAGGATATCGAAAGCAAACAAATCCTTTCGACGAGGATATTTACCGGGATGGAGTGATGAGGTATTTACGGTATCTAAAGCATATTCCTCTCATCCAACTACATTCGAGCTTCAAGACTTGAAATCAGAAGCTATAAAAGGACGATTCTATGCAGAGGAACTTCAGAAAATTTCTAAGCGCTCCGATGATTATTGGCTTATAGAAAAGGTTCTCAAAACAAAGGGCAGAGGTCGGAAAAAAGAGTATTATGTGAAGTGGAAAGGCTTTGATAATAGGTTCAATTCGTGGGTTAAAGCAGCATGGATGAAGTAAACGATTTTTACGTGACGTTACCCAGCAACTCTAGCTTGGGCTACTTCCCGAAAAATACGCAAGCATCATTTAGAACTAAACTATCTCGTCCAATAATGCTTACCGGTGCATGGGAAGTTGGTTTATCAGAAATTTTCGTTCCGCGAACATGGTTCAACATCGGAAATCACAATAATAAATATTCCATAACATATGAAGAAACAAAAATTGTAGAAAAGGATTATGTTGAATACGATATCAGGGTGAAAATTGATGAAGGAATGACAGATGAGGATGTAATAGATAATATTAACCAAAATATTGAAGAAAAATGTGGACATTTCGTCTTGTTTGCATTGGATCATAGGAATATTAATGTACATACTGCTCCGAATTATGAACTGCACTTGACAGCGGCTGATGCACCTCGGTTGTTAACCATGCTAAACTTGCCTAGAGAAGATAGAATTATAAAAACTTCCGAGAGTTTTGTATTCAGAAAACCGTCGAAGACAAACAAAGACAATGTTCTGAAAATTATTGCCAGAAATCTCAAGAGGCATTTTATAATTCGCACCACCAGGTTTAATCATAAGTATACCGACATGGACAACTTGCATCACGAACTCTTTCAGCATATAAATTTTAATCTTATGCAGACGGGGATCGGAGGTGCAGCAGATTTTATATTCGACTTCAAAGAAGATAAAGTAGAAATAACGGTTCAAAAGAATGTTGAACTCGAATTCAGGTTATTATATGCCCCTATTTTTATGAGAATGTTGAGTATGACAAAAGATGTTGTGTTAACCGGTAAAACTCTACATGTTTTACAAAAAGTTGATAGACCCCCATTGAACGAATATTTTCGTGTAAGCATTACAGATAAACCAACGATTCCGGAGAAAGTGAAAAAAACAGAGCATTTGGAACTGGAAGTTGGATTTTATAAACATTCAGAACAGCTGTTCAGCTCTTTTAAACATCTTGCCTTTAATCATTTAGCGAATAATAAAGTAAAAATTCATATACCTGATACATCTACCGTAAATTTACAAGACGGATTGAGAGATCTTTTAGGATTCAAAAAATCGACATTATACGGTGGCACTCATATATCTGATTATCAACTGGAATTAGACGGAGGAATCACTGAAATTTATGTTTATAGTGATATTATAGAATCTCATTTTGTGGGGGATACCATTGCTCCTTTACTCCGTATTATTCCTGTTATGTCAACCAAAGAAGACCAAATAGTTATAAATTATCAAAGACCTCTTTATTTTCCCCTGCGCAAAAATTATATTGATTGTATAGAAATCGAATTGAAAAGTAGTTCTGGGGATGGTATTATTTTTACGAGTGGGAAATCACTCTTAGTTCTTTCTTTTCGTCGTAGAACAGTATAAAACTATGGCTTATTATGTGCGAATTCATTTCGATCCTGACTGTGAAAGAGAATGCATTTGGATCAAAAAGCTTGCGAGAATTATTACTGCTCGCAGGTGCAGGCTGGCGGCGGGCCGTATTTTCAAGGAGTTAGCCACCAAAGAGGATATGGAATGTTTTCGAATTTATTCCGATTCATAACTCCCATAGCAATGAAAGCAGGAAAATATCTAGGAAAACACATCCTTAGCGCAGGATCAAAGGTAATGTCAGATGTTGCCTCGGGTTCATCTTTGAAAGACTCAGCGAGATCGCGATTTCGTGAAACATCCAAAAAGATAAAAGACGACATTATTCATAAAATCCAAAGTGGTTCGGGTATAAAAAGAAAGAAATCCTACAATAAAAATCATTCGCAACGTGTCAAGCGAAGCCGCAAGAAATTAAAAGAAGCAGACATATTCTCGTAAATATGGATTCGCGAGCATGCCCCTGTGTATCCAATGCTTATGATTTATTTAATGTGAATCCAATACAATTGTCAACCGAAGAAAGTTCATATACAGAAATTTTTCCTGTTGCATCTTTGAGTGATAAGACACCGATTGAATTTTACGTCAGCGGCAGTGGTGAACATTATCTTGATTTAGCGCATACACTTCTTCATTTGCAAGTTAAAATTAAAAAGAAAAATGGAACTGCAATTGGAAACCCTGATCAAGTCGCTCCCATCAATTATCTTCTTCATACGCTATTTTCTGAATGTTCAGTTACACTAAATGATAAGCAGGTTTCTTCACAAGCGAACTATGCTTACAGATGCATTTTCGACGCTTTGCTTTCACCTCGAGCAGTTCAGGAGTCGATGCTAACATCAGGTCTTTTCTACAAAGACGTCGCTTCTAAGCATGATTCAGTAGAACTCGCTAATGTTGGTGATAATGCAAATTCTGGTTATCAAACCAGATATAACATTTGCAAAGATAGTAAACTAATGGACATGATAGGCCCATTGCATTTCGATCTAGGTAATCAGAGCAAATGTCTTATCAATTCGGTGAATCTTCGCATTAAGTTAGAAAGAAATAAAGATTCATTTGCTCTGATGTCAGCCACACAAGATTTTAAAGTAGTTATACAACATGCGTCATTATTTGTTAGGAAAGTTAAAGTCGCTCCCTCAATTGTAATCGCTCATGAAATAGCTTTGAGCAAGGGAGTCATAAAAATGCCGATTCGCAGAACAGAAGTGAAATCATTCGCACTTTCTTCAGGAATGCAGTCTATAACAATTCCTAATGCGTTCATTGGACAGATACCAACACGGCTTATATTAGGAATGGTTTCTAATAATGCATTTAATGGTGATTTTTCAAAAAATCCATTCAATTTTAAGCATTATGATTTATCATACCTCTGCATATTAGACGGAAATCGCATGATTCCATCAAAACCCTTTCAACCGAAATTTGATAATTCTAACTGTTACAGCAGATGCTATATGAGTTTGTTTACCGATTTGGGAAGATACCATAAAGATCAGGACCTCAATATTAGTTATAGTGAATATAAGGAGGGGTATACGTTGTTCGCTATAGATTTAACGCCAGATCTCAGCGCAGACGGAATGCACGAGAGTATTTTACGCAACGGGAATTTAACACTAGATTTAAAATTTGGCAAAGCACTACCGGAAACAGTTAATTTAATGGTTTATTCAGAGTATCGAAATATTATAGAGATTGACAAAAATCGCAGTATTTTTTCAGATTTTTAAAATGTATAGCAGCGCTTTATGCAGGCTAGCGTGCAGTGATGCCATTCTTCGCTCCGAGTTTGGAGGCGTTTATGCTTCGGATGAATTACCTCAGAAACTCGGTAACTATTCATGTTTTATTGTAAATTTAGATCCTAAAACAAAACCTGGAAGTCACTGGGTTGCGATAGCTTTTAGGAACAATGCATGCTATTATTTTTGTAGTTACGGTTCAGCTCCTAGTAATCACAATATTTTAAACTTCATAAAACGCAATGCTAATAATTTCGTGTGGAACAAATGTCGATATCAAAGCTTCGTGTCTTATACCTGCGGTCATTTTTGTCTGCATTTCTTGTACAATTTTGTGAGAAAGCTGTCTTTGTCACCTCTACATTCTGATAAAATTGAGCATAACGAAAAGTTTATTAAAAAATTCGTTGCTCAGAAATTTCGTTTACACAATTGCTGCTTTTCCCCATATTCCAATCAATCTTGTCGAGCATATGATTTTCAAACATAAACGTGTTTAGACACGTTTCAACAGATCTTTTGTCTAAAATGCAAGTTTCAACATGTTTTGGAGGTCATTTTTAATACAGAACGTATAAAAGAGTAAAACGAGCTGTGAAACTCTCATTATTGCTTCACGTAATTCAGCAGAAATGATGGCTCCCGAACCAAGATATGGCTTCATGTACTTAAAGCGTACTGGAACATCCAACACTTATATGGTCCATTGTTTCACCGATTCCCTTTACGAAAATATGATATCCTGCGTTCAAGCCGGGAACTGCTATCCTATGGACACAGTTGATACAGATTCCAGATTGAAAATCGCCTATTTCAAAGTTCTCAACAATAATGATATTGTCAGAGAACTCCATAACAACTCTTCCATGAATCATCGACAAGCATTTGATTGCAAAGCGTAATACAGAACTGACTTCGACACATCAGCTACTCCTGACTCGGAGGAAAATGACTGTAAATGCAAAATGATTGTTCTGTGACGAAGAGGATTATACCTCAGCATTGTAATCTCTACAAATACCATGTAATAGTTGCAAAGACAACTTTCATTTATTATGTAACCAACATGAAGAACTTGATTGTAACACTCAGCATAATATTGTGACAATCCCTGAATAAAAATATAATTTAACCTTACAAAGTGCGTCTGTTTTATTTCGCATCGTTATATAATTATGTAATGGCATTGCGCATAACGAATATGATGTAAGAGTTGTTTTTCTGCGTCTTGAAGGTAACACTTATAGACCTTTCATCTCATCTTCATTTTTAATATAAGAGTTGCGTTGATCAAAATTCCACCCCAACAGATGATTAGCAATTAACATGCGTAGGTTGTTTCCAAAAACAACTGCGTTTCTTTCCTCACTTGACCCTCATTCATGAGTACAAAATCTCAGGGCTTAGGGGTTTGAATTTTAGTGTAATACTCTAGTCAACATTTAAAATCTGTGCTCAACTCACTCTTCTAGTCGCAAACAACATGCATCGCATAATAAGGATTAATAATCGTCGCACGATGGAAAATGGTGAGTTGTTCTATTTTTTGTAAGATTTTTTGTTTGATTTCCCTCTCTTTGGTGGTTATATTTAGGTTAACTTTTGATAGATTTCTTATATTCTAGAAAGTTTTGATAACCCCTCGACCAAAAAAAGTAAATTTAACATAGATCTATCAAAAGAAACGGATAGTACAGCAAGCAAACTAGCTACACCCTATTGTGTATACATCGGCAAAGGAGTTTGTTTAGAACTCAAAGACTTTCGGAAAACTTTGTACCTCGGGTTTGTAAAAACGAATGAAAAAAACGAAATTAAAAATCGTTTTAATTTTCATGTGGATCAAATCTCTGTGTTGTTGGAAGGCATAGAACATATTCGTGATCATTTGAAATACATGTAAAACTTTTTCTGTTGTGAAAAAAGGAGTAGAGAGAAAATTTTTTCCTCCCCGATTTGTTAACTAAAATGATTTTTAGAACGTTTAATTCTTCGTTTCGCGGCGCAGTACAGAGTTGGAGAGTAGAAATACATTCTGGC